>JBBPBR010000007.1:5078516-5103838 GCA_037974775.1 Cicer pinnatifidum | reverse complement strand
TAAACAAAAACTTTAATTTAAGTTTTCTCACGTCTATCTCTAATCATAACATTTAATTTACGCATTTATTATATAATAATTTATTAGTAAATTATTTTTATAATAAAAGATAAAATTAAATTAAATTATTTGTATGTAAATTATTTTAAAATTTTAATAAAAATTAACTGAAAACAATTATGAACATGCCACAAGTTATTTTTTATAAACTCTCTTGAATAATTTTATAAATATTTCATATTAATATATAAGTTCATACAAATCAATTCAAACATTATTTGATTATTTTACGCATATAATAAATATTAGGAATAAATATTAGGAATAAATATCATTTTGGATGGAGGAGTTTAGACTTTGAAGGTTTGCTACTACAAATCAAAATTACTACTTGAGGTTGGTTTATGTTAAAGGGAGGAAATGCACCATCTTTATAATTTTCGAATTGGTTTGTGTCAATCCGTTGAATTATTTTTCTATGTTGTAAGTTAGCTTTATGTATTGGGTTAGATTACCCATTATAATTCCTAAATAAATATGTATTATAAAAAATATATATAATAAATATTAGTGTGTTAAATTTGTCAATTTTATAAATAGATGTTATAAAATTACTCTTCAATCTTGGTATTGTTTGGACACATTATTAATTAAATTTAAAATAACAAGTATTATTACGTGAAAGGTCTAATTTATTCAAACTGATGAACACCCATAATCCTACTTGATCTCCTAAAAAAAATCCTACTTGATTTCGCACACTTACAAACCCACCAAGATTTATTGCTTAGGTTAATATTTGATTATTATAGTAATTTTGGGCAGCATTAACCATGCTAAAATTGTTTTCTTCTCACTTTACCGCCATGCTTATGATTAAGACAAGGGGAGCTTAGTGGAATCAACTTATTAAAGTAAATTTCATCCTAAAATGATATTCTAAATGGAATTAAACCTACAATTTTCCGAACTTTTAGTTGATTCAACAAGTAGATACATAGTAAGATGGTTTACACATGTGTGATCACTCTAAACAAGTTAAGTGTGGTCTCCACTCTCATTTTTATTTTTTAATGAAAAAAATGTAAGGTAGAGATTTTAGATATAAAAAATAAATAATAATAATAATAATAATAATAATAATAATAATAATATATGGTAGAGTTTGTTTAGCGTATACGAGAAATTGTATGTGTGACATGTGGTTCACTTAAGACAAAGGCACTTGCAAATTATTAATTAGTTGAATGTAGTGATTAGTTGGTAAAAATGTCAATGTGCACTTTCAGTTAACTGGCTGTGACAATGTTAATAACTAAATATTGGAGCGTTGCAAAAACGCTAAAGTCATTGCTATGCATAGAGTCAACTTATATAGTGCTTTTGCATCCACCAAGAGACATGGCAAAGTAAAAAATTATATAAATACAAAATCTAGACACAGATTTCCCCCCCTTTTTTTACAGTTATAACTTATAAGGTCATGTCTCTAAATTTTGGACGGTCAGGGAATTTTAATAATTGGTCTTCAACTTTATTCATGTATGTATAAGAGCAATTTATTTATCAGTTAAAATAAATAATATTGAAATGTGTTTTAATAAATAAATAATATTCATGTCTGTGTACACTGCAGTTACGTGCATAAGATAACCCGAGGAATTAAAAAAAATGGAGATTTTTTTATGAGGAAAAAAAAAAAAGAAAATCTTTCCCACACTTAATATGACTTTAGATTTATGCATCTATAAAAACACATTTTATGCCGTCTACAAGTACATTTCCAAATAAATTATATTGTAAAGAAATACATTTTCAAAGTTATGGGATGAGAATGTATCCGTTTGTATTGAACTTAAACAATTAAGTTTAATCGTCATTTCCTTTTTAATTTTTTTTTTTGTCTTTATCTTTATTATCATATAAAAGAGATGATTTAAAATTATGTTTTTAAGTCTAAAATCACCTCTCTATATTGTTCTCTTTTTTTATGTGTTTACTTAAATAAGTGATTTTCATATAAATTAATTTTTTTTTTGGATTTTTCTGTTATATCGTCAACTAAGTGCAACAATTGATTTTCTTATCTCGTTGCGGTGATATTTTGTTCAAATTTATCAATTTACTTTGACATAATAAAAACATATTTTATTAATGATTATATTTTATTAATGATTTCAATGTCATCAACGTTGTAGATCCGAAGACTTGAACATTCCGATCACTTTACTTTTGTTAAATTTGTAACTATTTTACTGTTTTATGTTATTAATTTGAGTGTTGTGAGGCTGTGTGCAAATTCTTTCATATCGATTTTAGCGAATTTATATGTGTGTTGTCTATCGATGTATTTTTTAAAATTTAAATAAATAAATATGGGACTTTGGTATGGCCTCTTTGAAAGAACCATCTTGAGACTCTGCAAAACAATGTCACCAAGGCTGAAGACTTTAATCAAAGATCAAGTGCTTCAAAGCTTAAACATGTATTTGTGTATTACATAAGTCGGCAAAGACAAAATGAATTGATTGATAATTATTGATCAATAGTCAACTGCACCTATTGTGACATAGCAGATGGATATTCTGGGCACCTAAATAGTAACACTGATGGAATTATCTATCATCATTTCAATTTATGAAGACAGATTTTGTTGTTAGCTTTGTCTGTTGGAATCTTGTTATATAGGGGTGACTTAGTTTTATGCCCAACACATGATTTTATGCCTCTCTATAAGCTTAATATTGTGGCACATTTGCCTTGTCTTGTAATAAAAAATTACTGATATATCTCAAACTCAAAGTCTGATGAATTTTTTGCCAGATTCTTTTTAATTATTCAAAAAAATAATTTTTCACCTAGCTAGCTTAATGAAATCCCGATCACCCTTCAGAAAGGAAGTACTGGAAAAATATTAAAGTATTAATTGTCACATACCTATTAGCTTATTCAATAAAGATAGTCTGAAAGATATTACTTTGAAGGATTACTAAAGATAGCCTGTAAGATGTCCTACAATAAAATGATATATGACTATGGTTGGTTTGGATTAGCTTATAACATATGGAAGCTTCTCAATTGAAATAAGTTTATGGTTCTTCACTCACAAAAAAAGAGTCTTATTAACCATATAGAGGTGCCAATGTGCTATGGAGAAATTAGACGAGAGAGCTTCTTAAAAAATTGAGATGCAGAAGTACTTTCAACTTAAATTAGAAGCTCTTGTTTTAAACACACATAGTTATTAAAAGATTCTTTTAGTATTTCTTTTTCTATAACTGCTTGAGAAGTTTATCCAAACGGTCTCTTGAGATTTAGAAGTTACACACCAGGCAAAGACTTACTGCTATTTGTTGCAAGATCATTAGCTTTTTCCTCATACAGCTTCAACAAATGGGAAGAATCCTTCGACAAACGGTGTACTTAAGCAGCATCGGTTTTCGTCATACCTTTTGATATAAGAAACTTCAGAACTGAACTCCTCGGAATAATTCTCTTGTCAGAGACTTAACAGAAAAATTCTCAGAGCTCTGACAAGGTTCAAAGAATTGAAGCCTAAACGATCAACCCAAATCATGACAGCATCGATTTTATCAGTAGATGATAACATAAAATAATGCTGCTTCTTAATCGCGTAAATGAAGCACGAACACCTCTGGGATTAGACGTATCGCTGTGTCTGACACACGTCAGTGTCCGACACCTCAAATAAGTGTGCCAAAAATAAAACTTGTTTTTCTTCGCTTCGACACACCTTAGACCCCTTTGAACGCATCTAATACACAACTACAGGGTAAAAAATGTGTCAAAGCAATGATGATTAATGATGGAGGTTAAAAACATAAAATTTAATTAGAACACGTCTAATTTTTAGACATTAGACACATCAACGAAGATGAAAAACTATTTTATATATATATATATATATATCAGTATAACTAATCTATATTTTTACATTAGCATTGTTGAAATGTTCGTGTCATGTTGGAGTATGTGCTTCATAGGAATCTTTTCATCAGACCAATCGGTTCAAACTTTTCATCCCACATGGTTTTGGTAATACTTCTCTTAGCAAGCAAAGCTATACCAAAATATGAAGAATCAAAACCTAGTTCCTTCAATTCATGAACAGTTTTCAATAGGTTTGATGAACTATATACCCTAGGCCAAATACAAAACAATCTGGCAAGGTTTGAGTGAGAAACTTCATTATGAAGCAACAATGACATTACTTGCAACTCTATAAGAATAACAAATTCTTATAGAGTTGAAACCCATTTACAAGGCCAAATACGAAACAACATAGCAATTTTTGAATTGGACATTCCTCCAACAATCAACATTTTGACTATACTTATGACACAATTAATTACTACAAAGAAAACAAAAACGATTCATACTGATTTTTTTTATCATTTTGAATCTTATTTTCATTCCGTGATAAAAAATCTATACTTAATAATAGTCTCTACCTAAAAAAATATATTTAAATGTTCTTCAACTTTTATATTTTTGAGAATTTTTTATTAACATTTTTAGAACATCATAAAAAAAATTAGAATTTTTTAATGTGAAATAAATTAAATATATATTTTTAAAAATTAAAATCAACATAAAAGTAATGAAAATATAGACGTATAAATCAAATTTTAAACTTATTTTTTATATAAGAATATTATATAATGTTGTAAATATATTTACAAAAATATCATAAAAACATATATGTCGGCATTTTAACATGCACTAAAATTATTTACACTAACTAAAAACAAAAAATTAAAATTTATAAAGACTAAATTTGTTTAACTCAAAAACTAATTTAGTTGAGTACTAGAATTAACAAGTTAATCACTCTGTTGTAATACACAAATATTTTGTTGTGAACACAACACAAGTTCTTAAAATACAGAAATGAAGTTGTAGAAAGTAAATATTTATGTATAAAATTATAAGTGAGTCTTTGAAAATCAATACAATAAATTTCTTTCAGAGATAATTAATGAGTATGAAGTTGTAGAAAGTAAATATTTATGTATAAAATTGAATTTGTTCCAGAACCATCTGATTTCAGGTGTTGATGCTGTCAAGCAGGCTCAATTCTGAACACAATATGTGCTTGGAGGAAACCAAAAATGCTGCTCCTGTTTTCATGTTTACAACCCATTGGGATGGGATTTCCCCTAGGAGGGTTGGATGGAAAGCATAATTTACATGATGAATAATCAAATTAAACACAATAGTAATGTGAAAAAATCCTTCTCACAAAACTAATATGCAACCACACACAAGATCATTCGAAGTGTTTTGGTGTAGACTGGACTAGCATTTCAAGAGAATGAGAAAACATGATGCATACCTGGTCGAAATCACACACAATTTTTGTTCCTCAGTCCCTGTTATTTGCAATTGAAAGATTCAATGTTTTACTCACGTTGAAACATTTCACAAACTTCAAGTTGAAGCTAGATTAGCATTGTGAGGAGAGTCACCTAACTACATATACTGTTCTTAAAACCCGTCAAAATTCTGTAGGAAAAGGAAATCTCATAAGAAATAACATGTGCTGAAAAATAGCTAGCATGATTGTTAATCACACTATTGTGAGTATTGTCAAACATCATTCGTGGGCAAATATTTCAAGGGAATAGTTAAATCAAACCAAAATTTGATCAAAATGGTTTACACCAGCTGAAGGCCGTTCCTGACTGCTATCTGCAGCACTAATTTTTTCCTCATAAAGCTTTAACAAATAAGAAGAATGCTCCTCAAAACCATTCACAAACTTGTTCCGGAACAATTTCTCAGATAGAACATACGGTGTATATATACTTGCACTCTTTTGTCGCAGGCCTTTTGAGGCAAGAAACTGCACAACCGAAGCCCTAGGAATAATCCTCTTCTTGAGACTACATTGAAGAATTGCAGGACATTGGACAATGTCCAAAGAATCCAAACCTAAATGATAAACCCAAAAATTCATGATAGCATTGACTTTATGAGTCGACAAGAGCATAATGTAAGGCTGCTTTCTAAACGTGCGAATAATTTGTTCATCAGACCAACCCCATTTATTAAAGGTTTCAACTTTCTCAGCCCACTTGTCTTTAGAAACAGATCTCTTGGCAAGAAATGCTTTACTATAAGCCGAAGTTGTAGAATCGAAACCTAGTTCCTTCAATTCCTCAATAGTTTTCAACAAATCAGATGAGCAAAATATACTAGGCCACCAATTAAACAACCTAGCAATATTTGAGTGAGAAACTCCATTATCAAGCATCAATTTGATATTACTTTCCACACCATTTTGACAAAGGAAACAAAAACGTTTAACACAAGCAATGGTTTGCTTATCAGATTGGAGAAACCCTCTTGCAGATTCATATGCAGGGATTATATGATTTTTTAAACTTCTTTTGAGTATTCTAGGGCTAGCAGTAACAATGCCAACAATATCAGAGTTAGAAGCACCTTTTGAAAGTAAAAATTGAAACTTTGGTAAAACTACCTTGTTGGGGTCGCAAGAGAGTAACCCTATTTCCCTTCTGAGGATATCGCGTAGTTGAGAGTTGGAGAAGCCGAAGGTTCTGAAGAAGTCGAGAACAGAATCGGGCTTTTGGGCGTTGGTGAGAGTGATCTTTTGAGAAACGTTGGAAGCTGTTTCTGGAGAGAAACCGCAAGTATCGATGAGGTAAGAGACAGTGAATGCGTGTGGGTCGAAGGTGGAAGTGGAGCAGAATTTGAAATTGAGAGAAAATAATGAAATTGAAAATGGTTTAGTAAATAGCATCTTAATGTTGCCATTGGTAGAAACAAGAGCGGTGGTGGTGAAGAATTTCAGCATCAGGTTTAAACTCAAATTTCAGAAATGAAGCTGTGAACGACGAAGGAAGCGATTCGGTGTCTCAAATGGAAGAAGCCTTAGGGACCCATAAAATGGTAGACAAAATTAAAATTTGATTTTTTTAATTTTAACTCAAATTTAATTTCCCCTCTATCTTTTTTTCTTTTTTACAAATAAAAATTTAAATGAGTTTTAATTTAGGTGTTTGTTTGTCAGCTTTTTCATTATTATAATTACTATCAGAGATTAATGATATTTAATTTAATATTAGTATTTATTAATTAAAATAAAATTTAAAAATTTATCCTTTATTTCAATTGAGTGTAATATAAAATGTTTGTTTTATTTTTTACTTCACATTAATTTGAAATATATTGAATATAAGTAAAACTTAAAAAATTACTATTCAGACGATTTGGATTTTAAAAAAAAAAACAATAATTGATTTGCAAGGGTACGATGACACTATAGAATTTTAAAAGATGTGATGTTTAAAAATTGACACAACACAAACTTTTATAATGAAAAATATAAGTCATCAATTTGCATGATTTCAAATGATATAATAATATGATGTGATGTGAAAAGTGAGAAAACAATAGAAGAATGGTGGGATAATATAGACTTTTACATTAAAAAAATAGTTAAATATTTGCATAATTTTAAAAGATATGATAAGATATAAAAATACAGAAAAAATATACAATTTTTTTACATCAAAGAATAACATCACTATATAAACTATTTTTTATTGAGAGAAATTTATTCATTCAAATTTTTAATTTCAAGGTTTTGATTTATTTTATACATCTCTACACCCCAATTATTTTAATAAAAATAAATAAAGTTATAAAGAATTTAACTGAAACAAAAGTTTGATGTAGTAACTCAATACTTGATTATTTTTAAAATTATAGAGAGTAAAATCATTCAAATTATATTTATAAGGATCAAAAGTATTTAAAGTTATATGTCCTAACTTTTCATAAAAACACGTATAAACATATTGCAAGGCCTAGGCTAGCCTTGGTTATTATAATATAGATATAAGAAAATTGTGATGTGTGCAAAAACACGACACTTCAAGCCACTATATCAGTTGGTTCGGATTCATACGGTTTTCAATTTGCAACTGTAAGTGTAGCAAAAGAATTCCTGGTCAAATTTTACACACAGAGACAACCCCAAAACTAGGCATGGCAACGGGACGGGGCGGGGTTCGTTTCCTCCACACTCGCACCCGACTAATCGGGAAAAACCTGTACCCGCCCCCGTTTCATAGTGTCCGTGTCATGTTGGAGTATGTGCTTTATAGAAATCTTTTCATCAGACCAACCCCATTTCTTAAAGGTTTCAACTTTTCATCCCACAGGGTTTTGGTAATACTTCTCTTAGCAAGCAAAGCTATACCAAAATATGAAGTTGAAGAATCAAAACCTAGTTCCTTCAATTCATGAACAGTTTTTAATAGGTTTGATGACCTATATACCCTAGGTTAAATACAAAACAATCTAGCAAAGTTTGAGTGATAAACTTCATTATGAAGCAACAATTTGACATTACTTGCAACTCTATAAGAATAACAAATTACATGGGAAATGGTTTGTTCATGAGATTAGAGGAACCCTTTTAGAAATTTATAAGCAGGGATTATATGATTCTGTAATCTTCTTGAAAGGAATGTAGAATTGAAACCCATTTGCTTCAATTCTTCAACAATGATGAACAAATTGGGTGAACAATACATCCTAGGCCAAATACGAAACAACATAGAAATTTTTGAATTGGACGTTCCTTCATCAATCAACATTTTGACGTGACACAATTAATTACTACAAATAAAACAAATACGATTCATACGGGCTTGTTTATCATTTTGAATCTTGTTTTCATTCCGTGTTAGAAAATCTATACTTTTTAATCCATGTAAAATGGTCATGCATATAATTTTAGTCTCAACCTAAACAAGTATATTTAAATGTTCTTCAACTTTTATATTTTTGAGCAATTTTTTGTAAGCATTTTCAGAACATTACAAAAAAAATTAGAATTTTTTAATATGAGATAAATTAAATATATATTTTTTTAAATGTCATAAAGTCAACATAAAAGTAATGAAAATATGGACATATAAATTGAATTTTAAATTTAGTTTTTGTACAAAAATATTATATAATGTTGTAAACATATTTACAAAAATATTATAAAAAAAGTATATGTCGACATTCTATCATGAACTAAAATTATTTACACTGACTAAAAATAAAAAATAAAAATTTTATAAGGACTAAATTTGTTTAACCCAAAAACTAATTTAGTTGAGTACTACAATTAACAAGTTAATCACTGAATAGTAATACACAAATATTTTGTTGTGAACACAAGACAAGTTCTTAAAATACAGAAATGAAGTAGAAAGTGAATATTTCATGTATAAAAGTATGAGTCTTTGAAAATCAATATAATAAATTTCTTTTAGAGATAATGAGTATAAAATTATAAAATTGAACTCTTAGATTAATTATGATAATAAGTTATATGGGCGATACCATGAAGATTCGAAGTCGAGTTTCTCAAGTCCATCTCCATATCGTTACAAACACCGCATTATTCTCTCAACTTTCGACCTCTTCAGCTTCATTGACGGGTTTTCGACTACGTCGGCATTCTTTTCATGTAGAACGTCGCCAATGACTGATTCTAGCCATTGTTTCTAGTGCGAGGTTTGTTGTGATTCAAACTCTCACATAGTTGCTATCAACACCATCGAAAATGACAACGACTTTTTCAGTAGTGGTAACTTGAGAATGTTTAGAAAACCGAACCGGTAAAGGCACCGATTTAAGGTTTAATAGTTCAACCGTAGTCAAACCAATGATAATTAAAGAACACTTCTTAAGATTTTAATAAAATATTTCACTTTCGTATTGTATTTTTTATGTGTATATTACATACAACATATTGTATATAAAATGATAATTGCAATACCAAATCATTTTGGGGTTTGTAGTAGCTAGTTAATGCCCACTTTTAATGTAGCTAAAGGACCTTTTTCATGTGCTTATGAAGAGCTAGCAGAACTAAGGCTAGGCCTGCAAACATAACACTACAAGTCAGTTAGATAATCAGTTTCTGTGGCTTCTCCTTAAGGACTTCGGGTCATGGATTCGCAATCAGAGACAAGAATTGTGTACCTGTTCTGTTCCAGAAGCTAGTCTGCGCTTATTTGGCTTGGACTTCATGCCCAAACAAGTGTGGTAGTTACTAACTACTTACTTCGTATCTGCATTGGCATTCCATTTGTAGAAAAGCTATAAATTGCGTACTAGTAAATCTATTAGACGCTATTGAGAATAGACCATTACATATCATTGCATATCTTAGGATCACTCTAAAACATTAACATTGCTGTTTCACCATAAAATTGCACTATGTGACAGCCTCCTGTCAAACTAAATAATAAACCACAATTTGGCCACATTGACCACTTTTCCCCAAAATTGTCCAAAACTATCATGCAAGTTGCACACTCCCAATCATAATTATCAAATAGAGATTCAAATTGTGAATCTGAAGACCTGTTTTCTCATTCGAGAATCGAATCTTATTATGAATCGTAAGATACATTACCGACAAAAACATAACATTTGTAAGTAAAAACAAACGACATCGCAAGCCTATAACCTAAAATAACATATACTAATCTCAAAATAATTCAAGATTGAAAGTCATATTTTGGCAGAGATCGAACCAAAATTGTCTAGCATGATCGTTAATCGGAGTTTTGGCAGACATCACAGCACTAGTATTTCAATGAAACTACCCAGTAACACAAGTTAGTCAATTCACACCAAAAATTTGATTTGATAAGTTACACACTTGATGAAGACTTCTCCATGTTATTTGCAAGATTCATTTTTTCCGCATACAGCTTCAACAGATGAGAAGAATCGTCTTTAAAACATTTCACAAACTTCTCCAGAAACATCTTCTCTGACATAGAAAATGGTGCAGATAACGCCGCATCCTTTTTTCTCAAACCTTTAGATACAAGGAACTGCAGAACTGCAGCCCTTGGAATAACCCTCTTCTCAAGACTGCATTGAATAACTACAGGAGCTTTGACAAGGTCCGAAGAATCCCAACCTAAGCTATCAACCCAAAAACTCATGACTGCATTGATTTTATGAGTGGATGATAACATACAGAAAGGCTGCTTCTTAAAAGCATGAATAATTTGTTGATCAGACCAACCCCATTTCTTAAAAGTTTCAACTTTCTCAGCCCACTTGGTTTTGTTGACACTTATCTTGGCAAGCAATGCCACCCCAAAAGAAGCAGTTGAAGTATTGAAACCCAATTGTTTCAATTCCTCAACAGTCTTCATCAAGAAGGGAGAGCAATATATCCTAGGCCAAATACGAAACAACATAGCAATTTTGGATTTGGACATTCCACCATCAATCAACATTTTGACATTATTAATAACACAATCAGAACAAACAAAACGAAAACGATTGATACAGGCAATGGTTTGTTTATCAGATTCAAGGAAGGTTCTTACAAATTCAAAAGTAGGGATTATATGAGTGCGCAAACTTCTTCTGAGGATTCTAGGGCTAGCATTCACCATGTGAACAATTTCAGAGGAAGAAGCACCTTTTGAAAGAAAAAATTGAAACTTTGGTAAAATTACCTTATTGGGGTCGCAAGAGAGTAGCCATAGTTCCCTTCTGAGGATATCGCTTATTTGAGAGTTGGAGTAACCGTGGGTTTTGAGGAAGTGGAGAACTGAATCGGGCTTTTGAGAGTTGTGGAGAGTAATGGTTTGGGAAGCTTTGAGTGCGGTTTGAGGGGTGAAGCCACAATTGTTGATGAGGTAAGAGACGGTGAAAGATTGTGGATCGAAGGTGGAAGTGCAGAAGAAATTGAAATATGAAATTGATGGATAGCGTTGGAGTTGTTGAAGTTTGAATAGAAGAGAAGGTTTTGTGAAGAGCATAGCTTTGAGGGGTTTGTGGGTTGCACTGTGGAGTTTTTGAATCAGCATTGAAGCGACCGATTGGGGATGGCAATTGGAGTGAGCACATAGACATATAGGTATCGAAATACTTTGGACGAGTTACGCTATCAATATGAAAGGTTTCGTGCTCAAAAATATTCAAAGCTTATGCTTAATTTTTTTATTTTTACAGAGTATTTTTTTTTTAACTCAAAGGTCATTAAAATATATACTCTTCAATTTGTTACAATTACTATATCCAAGTCAATTAATTAAAAATAAAAAAAATATATATATTTCAATACTTAACTCGTTTCATCTAATCATTATCTCATACTAAAAACCGGAAAAGATGTTAGTTTATATTTTTAAGAAGTATCATTGATTATCATTAAAGTTTTAAGTAATATTTTAATTTTGGTCCACAACACATTTTTTTACTAATAAAACAATATTTGTTCACTCATTCAAATCGTAGAAATTACATCAATCAATTATACAATTCAAAGTCGCTAAAATTGAAAAGAATGAATTTGCGAGTAAACTTACAACATTCAATTTTATAGTATAAAATGGCTAAAATCTCTACAAAAGTGACAACCTACAAATAAGACAAAATCAAGATGTTCACAATACTCATACATTTAGAGCTGTAACGTTGAAGACACGATACTGAAGCAAAAATCAATTGAACACGACGGAAAATCAAATCAACATCGCAACAAAGTGGAAAACTAATACAACATCGCACTATGACCACTCAAATTGATAGAAATAAAAAGGTTTCTTTCTAGAATCAATTTGAGTGAAAGTTGCAAGGAGTAGTTCAAGTGGTTGAGACATCTCAAATTGAAAGCTGCAGATCTAGTAATTGCATATGCAGAATTGCAGAAGCAATGGCAATTCAGACCACTCCACAACACACCAAAAAAATTGGACTTTGAAAATATAGTCTCGTCTGTAATCCCACAATTTCAAAAGCATTAAAGACTGATCAATATTTGCACGATTTGAATATTCATCCCTCCCTTGCAGCACTATATACTAAGAGCATAAATGATGAACGGTTAGAAAGTAAACTAGCACCTTTAATATTTAATCAACATCTATGTCCCTTAATCTCATCAACAAGAGAAAGGGAGTATTCTTTCCATGAAAAAACATGAGGAGAAATGGAAAGAATATTATTAGGTGAATCGAAGAAATAACACCAGCAAAGGAAGAGATGAGCGCCAGCAAGATTCTTCTAATTCTAAAAACAAGGATTGATTCAAATGGGAAATGGACAAGACCACATAATCATTACATTAAGTATAAAGAGCAAATGATGACTGGACAACAATCGCAAAAGAACCTCAAAATCCAAAACTAATGCCTTAAATAGATGGACCAGAAATTCCTGGCGTAACAAGTGGAAGATAGGGAAGACTGGGTTGAAGTTGTCTGAGAGTGTTTGTTGAAAATAACAATTTTCATGTAATGCTTCCAACTGCCAACTTAGGTCGCCACTACTACCTGTTGTCACTTTAGCTGGGAGGCCAGTTTAAGTTCAATGTGAATCATTCAATGCCAAACCAAACAAAACAGAGATGCTCTCAAGTTCAACGCACGTCTGCTTTCAGGGACAGTTGTAAATACTCAATACACATGTCCAATTGCTGAACAATGGTGTATACAACATCGGTCTGTTCTTACAAGATATCTGAGAAACTACTGCTGAAACAATCATTTTTTCTTAAGTTTCAACATCCTCTACTAAAAAACAAGCATACCATGGATTTCATATTTTATTAATCTACCTTAACAAAACATTGTTCCAGAACCATCTGATTTCAGGTGTTGATGCTGTCAAGCAGGCTCAATTCTGAACACAATATGTGCTTGGAGGAAACCAAAAATGCTGCTCCTGTTTTCATGTTTACAACCCATTGGGATGGCATTTCCCACAGGAGGGTTGGATTAATTGTAATGTTTACAGCTAACTGAGCTAAGTTCACAAGGAAAGCATAATTTACATGATGAATAATCAAATTAAACACAATAGGAATGTGAAAAAATCCTTCTCACAAAACTAACATGCGACCACACACAAGATCATTTGAAGTGTTTTGATGTAGACTGGACTAGCATTTCAAGAGAATGAGAAAACATGATGCATAATTGGTTGAAATCACACACAAGTTTTGTTCCTCAGTCCCTGTTATTTGCAATTGAAAGATTCAAAGTTTTACTCACGTTGAAACATTTCACAAACTTCTAGTTGAAGCTAGATTAGCAATGTGAGGAGAGTCACCTAACTACATATACTGTTCTTAAACCCCGTCAAAATTCTGTAGGAAAAGGAAATCTCATAAGAAATAACATGTGCTGAAAAATAGCTAGCATGATTGTTAATCACACTATTGAGAGTATTGTCAAACATCATTCGCGGGCAAATATTTCAAGGGAATAGTTAAATCAAACCAAAATTTGATCAAAATGGTTTACACCAGCTGAAGGACGTTCCTGACTGCTATCTGCAACACTAATTTTTTCCTCATAAAGCTTTAACAAATAAGAAGAATGCTCCTCAAAACCATTCACAAACTTGTTCCGGAACAATTTCTCAGATAGAACATACGGTGTATATATACTTGCACTCTTTTGTTGCAGGCCTTTTGAGGCAAGAAACTGCACAACCGAAGCCCTAGGAATAATCCTCTTCTTGAGACTGAATTGAAGAATTGCAGGACAATTGACAATGTCCAAAGAATCCAAACCTAAATGATAAACCCAAAAATTCATGATAGCATTGACTTTATGAGACGACACGAGCATAATGAAAGGCTGCTTTCTAAACGTGCGAATAATTTGTTCATCAGACCAACCCCATTTCTTAAAGGTTTCAACTTTCTCAGCCCACTTGTCTTTAGAAACAGTTCTCTTGGCAAGAAATGCTGAACTATAAGCCGAAGTCGTAGAATCGAAACCTAGTTCCTTCAATTCCTCAATAGTTTTCAACAAATCATATGAACAAAATATACTAGGCCAACAATTAAACAACCTAGCAATATTTGAGTGAGAAACTCCATTATCAAGCATCAATTTGATATTACTTTCCACACCACTTTGACAAAGGAAACAAAAACGTTTAACACAAGCAATGGTTTGCTTATCAGATTGGAGAAACCCTCTTGCAGATTCATATGCAGGGATTATATGATTTTCTAAACTTCTTTTGAGGATTCTAGGGCTAGCAGTAACAATGCGAACAAGATCAGAGTTAGAAACACCTTTTGAAAGTAAAAATTGAAACTTTGGTAAAACTACCTTGTTGGGGTCGCAAGAGAGTAACCCTATTTCCCTTCTGAGGATATCGCGTAATTGAGAGTTGGAGAAGCCGAAGGTTCTGAAGAAGTCGAGAACAGAATCGGGCTTTTGGGCGTTGGTGAGAGTGATCTTTTGAGAAACGTTGGAAGCGGTTTCTGGAGAGAAACCGCAAGTATCGATGAGGTAAGAGACAGTGAATGCGTGAGGGTCGAAGGTGGAAGTGGAGCAGAATTTGAAATTGAGAGAGAATAATGAAATTGAAAATGGTTTAGTAAATAGCATCTTAATGTTGCCATTGGTAGAAACAAGAGCGGTGGTGGTGAATAATTTCAGCATCGGGTTTAAACTCAAATTTCAGAAATGAAGCTGTGAACGACGAAGGAAGCGCATCGGTGTCTCAAATGGAAGAAGCGTTAGGTAGACAAAATTAAAATTGATTTTTTAATTTTAACTCAAAATTTAATTTTTCCCTCTATCTGTTTTTTTTTTCACAAATAATGAGTTTAATTTAGGTGTTTGTTTGCCACTTCTTTTATTATTATAATTTTGATTTATAAATGAAATTATATAACTACTCTCAGAAGTTTAAATTTAAATGTCTCAAATTTGAACGAGAGTAATGATATTCAATTTAATATTAATATTTATTAATTAAAATAAAATTTAAAAATTTATCTTTTTTTAAATTGATTATGTATAATATAAAATATTTGTCTTAATTTTTATTGAGTATTAATTTGAAATATAAATAAAATTTAAAAAATGATTATTAAGACGATTTGGATTTTAAAAAAGAACAATAATTGATTTGCGAGGATACTATGACATTATAAAATTTTAAAAGATGTGATGTTTAAAAATTGACGCAACACAAACTTTTATAATGAAAAATATAAGTCATTAATTTATATGATTTCAAATGATATAATAATATGATGTGACGTGAAAAGTGAAAAGATAATAGAAGAATCATAGGATAATATAGACTTTTGTATTAAAAAAATAGTTAAAGATTTGCATAATTTTAAAAGATATAATAAAATATAAAAATACAGAAGAAAAAAAAACATTTTTTACATCAAAGAATAACATCTCTATATAAACTATTTTTTATTGAGATAAATTTATTCATTCAAATTTTTAATTTCAAGGTTTTGATTTATTTTATAGATCACTAAATCCCAATTATTTTAATAAAAATAAATAAAGTTGTAAAGGATTTAACTGAAACAAAAGTTTGATATAGCTACATCAATACTTGATTACTTTTAAAATTATAGATAATAAAACCATTCAAATTATATTATAAGGATCAAAAGTACTTATACTTATTTGTCCTAACTTTTCATAAAAACACGTATAAACATCCTGCAAGGCCTAGACTAGCTTTGGTTATTATAATATAGATATAAGAAAACTATGACGTTAGGATGGTGTAGTTTTGAAACAAAATCCAAAGTATTTAAATAGAAAAATACAACGGGGCTATGAGACCTATCAGACATAGCTCATACCCTTGGAGTATTCTCGGCAGACACCTGCATAAAAGCATTGCCCCAAGAATATCTATTTTCCCCTCATCACATCAAAATGTGGAACATGGACCCATTAAAAGAAAAAGTCATCAGACAATTTAAGCATAGATACAATCTTCCAAAATGAAATAAATACAATCCCAAGAGAAAGACATTTAGTCCTTATACAATCACCTAATCTGATCATGCTACAAAACTACACCACTCTGGTGATCTCCACGCGCCCTTTAAGATCCTCTTGACACAGCTTTGGTCAAGTATGACTAACTACTTTCCCATCTTCAGGGTACTAACCGGTAGGATGATCTTGGTTCTTATATGAGGGCAAAGCCCAGATTTCCACAATAATTGTAAAGGTCACCAACCGAAATTAACAAACATCACATAAAAAAATTCTTATATTTTCAAATGCTCAAAAGAACATTTCATCTTATCATACTCCTCGAAAGGGTTTTCATATGTCCGAAAATGCATAAACAATGTTGAAAAATGAAGTTTTGACAAACTGCATTGTCGTAGCCGAATACAATTGAGAAAAGACAAATTTTCAATTCTAAAATGTCTCTTGAATCAATCAACACTTCAAACATTAATATTATCAATTATGAACACATAATTAACATCAAATTAATCTCCACAAATTCACACCTCAATCACACATCGAATATTCATTAAATCAATTATGAACACATAAATACATCAAAACTTAATCAACCCAACTTCACACCTCAAATCAATTACGATAAATCACAACAACAACCGAGTATGTATATACAATCATCAAAGTATAACAAACATGACTCGCGTGCCAAACACCCTAATGCAATGCGTATATGCCAAAATGCATCATTCCGGAATTCCAAACCAAAACCCTCCTCAAGGGGCGTAAATCATAATTGTACAGCCTCTCACATACTAGTAATAATTACCGAGGTGCAATCTCTCACGGATTAGCACGATTTACTAGCTTGCAGTCTCTCACATACCAGCACAATTTTCTAGAGTGCAATCGCTCACATATCAGCACATTCTAGAGTGCAATCTCTCACAGATCAGCACAACGCGACAATCCCCGCAAGGATAAGATGAACCAACAATTCTCATGGCATCATCCCGTGGCCAATCACAGTCACCACTATCACCATGGCTCCATCGCGGTCATCATGTACTATGAAATGCATGAGCATACTCTGACTCTTTTCACCACATAAATTTCATCTCAAAAATTCATAATATTAATTATGAACACATCAATTTCACCTAACATAAATTACCAAAATTTCCAAACATTAATCACCATATTCAATCTCTAAAATTTTCAACCATAAATCACCACAACAACATTAATATATTAGAGTTATCCTCACCGCTAACTCGGTGCCAACGGTCTCGATTCCTTTTCGAGACTCAAGGAGCTAACTACATAAACATGAATATTTATAACAACTTGTTCACAATAAAACTAATTCAAACACAACAAAATTTCCAAAATTAAATCTTTCTCACACACCAAACTTTTAAAACCAAATAATCTATATTATTTACTTAAAACTAAATAAAACAAATATCGTCAAAATTTCTCATACACACACTCGACTATTAAAGCATTGAAATTTTTTAGTTAATAAAATACTATAAACTTTTTTTCTTTTTAAACTCAATCAAAGAGTAATTAAAAGAGTAACATTTTAAACTCTAACCATTTTTAATTTCAATCTATCTTTTTGCTCAAACTCTTTAACTTAGTTAAAATTTGAACTTTTTCACAACTTTAACAACGCTAATTTTTTTGTAAAATTTCAATTTCAGTTCAAACTCATTTATTTGAAAATAACTCATTACGTAACTCAAACTCATCAAATTTAATTATCGTCAATTCACACCGACAACAATCAATTCAATTCCACAACTCACATATAACACTCAATTAAATTTCAATAATTCAAACATAACTCACCCAATTTCAAAACTCCACATTTTTACACATAAACCATCAAATTTCATCAATTCATTTTCTACAAAATCCACAAATAAATCACATCTCAAAAATTCATAATAATAATTATGAACATATACATCACACCAAACTTGAATCACCACAAACAACACCTCAAATTTAAATTCCACTAAATTACACATAATCACATTAAATTAATTTTTCACAAAATCACACCTTAAATACATCAAATTTCTTTTCCACAAAATCACAAATAATGTCCTAAATGCAAACTAAAAGTTTAGAAGGAGCCCTTACCTTAACGATAACTCTAACACGCGATTACGGTACCGTAATTAATTCCGATAAAATTTAAGTTCGTGACGTCGCTTCGAAAATTGGCTCACTAGCACCGCAGCGTGGCAATGAGCAACTTTCTCTTCTGTCACTTCTCGAAACGAAGCTTAGATCTAAGAGAAAAGTAAAGATTTTTGTATTTATGGGTTTTGAAAACAAAAGAATTTGGAAACAGAGAAGGAGAAAGAAGAAAACAACTTGGCAACGCTGGAAATGCTTTCCTTTCTTTCCTGATCCTCTTTCTTCCTTTCTTTCATATATATATATATATATATATATATATATATATATATATATATATATATATATATATATATATATATATATATATTAAAATAATAATATATAATAAATATTTAAATAAATATTTAGATATTTTTATAAAAGTCATCATCACGTCTGTCATCTCACATCACATCACAAATCACTTTTTTCATAAAATATCTACTCTCGCTGTAATTTAATGGGCAAATGAATTTTTCTGAAAAATACTGCATCTCAAAAATATATTTTTTTGACAAAAGATTCACCGTAATTAACTAAAATTATTCATCGACGAATAATTTTAATTGTGTCTCCAAAAAGATATTTTTGACATTTAACTCACAAAATGCCATAAAATTGGCTTAAAAGCCTTAGAAATTCAACACAAAATTCCCCAAAGTTTATAAATTAAAATTTAAAATTAAGAGTCTTACATAAGCCACTAAATCAGTTGGTTCAGATTCATATGATTTTCAATTTGCAAATGTAAGTGTAGCAAAAGAATTCCTGAACAAATTTTACAAACAGAGACAACCCTAAAACTATGGAGCATTCTTATTGCCTTTTAACATATGTTATGGATAGCATGACAACTAACTCATCCTCGGGATAAAATATGAATGCATTTCTTATCAACCACGTGCATCTATTATTAAATCTATTGAATGCATGTGTAGGAAGAACTACGAGTTCTTTCAAAGAGTTTTATTTTAATTTATAGCCTTAACCCTGTGGTGACAAAAGGTAAGAAGAGAGTAAACCAAAAAAGAAAAAACAATTGATACCTAAAACTTAAATCAATCACCATCATATTCAATTGATACCCAAAAGTTAAACCAATCACCATCATATCCAAGATGTTCAAAGGAATAATTTTTCAAGGAGAAAACAAAACAACGTAAGGAAGTTGAGTCAATAAAATTCGATTAGTAAGTTACCCAATCAGTTAAAATCCCACACATATGTCATCCTTGTTAATTATAATTCTCACTTTTTCAATGTATGAAAGACTTCCTAAACTTCTAGTTTAGGCTAGATTGCAATGACATAAACTTCTAATCGATGCTAAAGGGAAATCTCGTAAAAAAATGAAATTTTATGAAAACTAGCTAATATGATGATTAATCAGACATCTCCTCCAAATTTTGATTTAAAAGTTACACACTTGATCAAGGCTTCTCCATGTTATTTATTGCAAGATTCATTTTTTTGTTCTCGTAAAGCTTCAACATATGAGAAGAATGATCCTGAAAACTTTTCACAAAATTGACCATAAACAACCTTTTTAAAATAGCAAACGGTCTACTTAACGATGCATCTTTTTTTCTCAAATATTTAGATACAAGTACCTGTAGAACTGTAGCCATCGGAATAACCCGCTTTTCGAGATTCAATAAAAAAATTCTCGAAGTATCGATAAGGTTCAAATAATCCAAACTTAAATGGTCAACCTTAAAACTCAAAACAACATTGAATAATTTGTTCATCAAACTAACTTCGTTTCTTAAAAATATCAACTTTCTCACCTCATTTAGTTTTATTCACAAATCTCTTAGCAATCAACGCTACAACAAAAGTCAAAGTTAAATAATTGAAACTCATTTGCTTCAATTCTGTAATAGTCTCCAACAAATTGCATGAACAATACATCCTAAGCCAACAATGTAATGTTGGAATTGGTTGCACCCGTTGGAAATGATGTTGTGAGAACGTATGCAAATCAACCACGCGCTAGAATTTCAATAATTGTGAGAATTTGTTAAATGAGTCGACCAATTCATGACATTTTTGCATTAATTAATTGTCTAAAATATATTTTTTTTAATGACTTATTTTTTGCATCAAAACATATAGATTATTGTATACTGTGAATGTAAAATAGTCGTGTAAACTATTTTATGTTTGATTTCCCATAAGAATAAAAATTGTGGCAGTTATTTTTAATTTCCCAAGTAAAATTAATTTGATAACATGATCGACTAAAACTAATTTTGTTGTATTTTGCAAATATTAAAATAAATTTTTTATTAAACAACAACTTAAATCTTTTACATTTTGCAGTGACTAAAACAATTTTCTTTTATTTTATAATAATTAAATTAAATTTCTTGTATTTTACAATGAGTAATTATACATGTAAGTTTAGTTATTTTTGACTATTCCGTTAAAAAATTATCAATATTAGGCAAAAAATTAAAACAATTTTTTTTACGTTTTACATGAATTTTTTTTTCATTTTTACAAAAATTAATTGCATATTTAAACTTCTCTTTAAGTTATTTAAATTGCTAACACATTAAAAAAAAATTGTTCACTCTATATTTAACGACGGAAGTTGCTGATATTTTTTTGGATACCGTGCTGATAGTTTTGTTTTAAAGAATTTTTGAAAATAATAGCCTAATTATGTTGTTGAAAAACAAAATTAGGAAATGAAATAAAAATCCTCAGTCGTAAATAATGAATCATCTCTAATCTATTCCATTCTCCATTTCAAATCCAACAATGAGAGCGCAGGCGCTAAGGTGAAATTGAATTTTTATTCAAATTAATTTTGTAAGGAGAAATCCAAAGACGAGAACGGAAAAAATGTCAACGGAACCAATGGATTGGGATTCCTCAAACTACAAACCCTACACACTTTCTCAAACCCTAACCGGTCACAAACGCGCCATCTCCGCCGTTAAATTCTCCTCCAACGGCCGTCTTCTCGCCTCCTCCTCCGCCGACAAAACTCTCCGTACCTACGGTTTCACCAATTCCGATTCCGATTCCAACAGCCTAACCCTGTCTCCTATGCAACAATACGAAGGCCACGAACAAGGCGTTTCCGACCTCGCTTTCTCCTCCGATTCTCGTTACCTTGTTTCAGCCTCCGACGATAAAACCCTCCGGTTATGGGACGTTCCTACCGGATCACTCGTGAAGACTCTTCACGGCCATACAAACTACGTTTTCTGTGTTAACTTCAATCCTCAGTCGAATATTATCGTTTCTGGTTCGTTCGATGAGACTGTTAGGGTGTGGGATGTTAAGTCTGGGAAGTGTCTTAAGGTTCTTCCGGCGCATTCTGATCCTGTTACAGCCGTTGATTTTAACCGCGATGGGACTCTCATTGTTTCTAGTAGCTATGATGGTCTTTGTAGGATTTGGGATGCTTCCACTGGTCATTGTATGAAGACTCTCATTGATGATGAGAATCCTCCTGTTTCTTATGTCAAGTTTTCACCCAATGCTAAGTTTATTCTTGTTGGTACCTTGGATAACAATTTGGTAATATTTCAATCCTCTCTCGTTATTTCAACTTTCAATTTTGTTATCAACTAACTTCATTTTAAATTGCGGTTCATTCCAAAAATGATAAGAGAATTGCATTCAGATATAGCTGATATGACTCCTATTGAATAGAGAATTGCAGTCAGATATAAGTCATGTTTTGATAAACAGCTTAATGAAAAGCTGGTAGCATAAGCGTTTCATCATATAGATACAAGTTTATGTATAGACTATTTTTATAACAAAAAATAAAACTATGGAAATAAGTTGACAAGGGCTTACGAACATGTTATAAGCTGTTTCCATGAGTTTTTCCTGACTGCCTCACAATTGCTATAGCCAATGAATAAACTCAAATATGTCAATCCAAATAGACCCTTAGTTCATATGATCCTCAAATCCTCAATTGGAATTGCATTTCTGTAAAAAATTATGATGTTTGAGGCCACAACTGTCATTGCAGAGTCTTTTAATTTAAACATTAAAGGATGATGGTAAAAAAAATTAGTACATTTTATTTATAAAGCTCATACATATGTGGGATATCTTTGCTATATTGCTATGATAAAGCTAAATGATCTGTATTAATATTACTCTATGCTGTTGAGTTTCTTCAGTGAGGTCTATTTTTTGTCTAATATTATGTGTTATACTTATATTATGTAATGTAATGACTTTTATGACAAATGTGATAGATTTTTATTTTCCCGTCTCATAGTGTAGTTTATTTGGTTACTCAATTGGCTGTGACAATTTCTTTTCTTATGCTTCACCTTTCATTATGTATGGTGTGTTTGGACTTTGGAAATCTATCTGAGGTCTCTGGAAGGGATTGCCAAACAAGTACCTAGTTTGGTTGTGCATGTTATTATTGACTTACATGGGAATTTTTCTGTCCCTGCAGAGGCTTTGGAACTATTCTACTGGGAAGTTTCTGAAAACTTACACTGGTCATAGTAATTCAAAATACTGCATTTCGTCATCTTTTTCTATAACAAATGGGAAGTATGTTGTTGGTGGTTCGGAAGATAATAGTATATACTTGTGGGATCTGCAGTCGAGGAGAGTAGTACAGACATTGGAAGGTCATTCTGATACTGTTGTATCTGTCTCATGTCACCCTACGGAGAACATGATTGCTTCCGGTGCTCTTGGCAATGATAAGACTGTGAAGATATGGACTCAACAGAAAGACTGATTCAATTTGGAGTCTGGGAAAATGTTCCAATGAATTAGTGAAAATTAAGATAGCAGTAACTGGATACTTGCGATGATACCTTTTAGCTCATTTTGCAGTTTAGGACTTCGGTTCAGAAACTTTATAGCATATGTAGTTGAGATCATTATTATTTACAGTCAGTCTGCTCAGAAAATGGTTTCAAGAAAATTGAGTTGATGGATGAAAATGTGAATTTATGAAAATAATGATGTTTTGGTTGTTTAATAATAAAAAATGTATGTGCTATGAAAATTTAAGGTTCCCTCTAGTTCTATAATATTGGATTAATTGCATACAAAGATAACTCTGGTTTAATTGAATTTCTTCAAATGTTGTGTTATTGATAATCACAAATCCAGAAGACCATCTCTGACACGAGCAGCACCAACATAGGTTCCTTTTGAATTCATTCAACTGTTGATAAAGAGCAATGGATTGTAATTCAAGCTTCATTAAGGACTTAAACCCTGCTTACTCTTAATGAACAAAATTCCATCTTACTGGTTACAGCTCTCATCTTAAAGGTCGTTTATTGAGTTACAGAAAATTTTCAAATTGATTGGGTGATAAAAAATTACAAGAGTTTTCAACTCACACTTGATTGAATACTACCGACAAAGTTGAATAGCTGTAATACTCTTCCTAAAGTTGAGATATAAATATAAATTACTCAGGACTTGATGTGGGGCATGAAACAAAGACTTTGGTGAGGCTTTATTAGATGTTCTATAAATTGGTCTTGGGAATTAAGACGTATAAGCTTGAGAAAGCCTGTGTTGACATGTTCCCCTCAATTAATATCTATATGATTGAATCTCTCATGACAATTAGGATTGTTGGCCAATTGGGAGGCTACCTTGCAATAACATCCAAATATTTAGAATTAATATAAACTGTCTCACCTATGGTTATTCATGAGAGAAGCAAGTTGAAACTTGATATTTTATTGATGATTATTCATTGAGAGAGGCAAGTTGAAACTTGATATTTTATTGATGATTATTCAATCAGCTCTCATGTTTTTTCATTTTATGAACTTTTTACAATCTTAACATTCGATAATGTAAAATTAAGTAAAATATATGAGCAACCTTTTATTCTGTTTTACTTATAATCATTGCTGAGTTGATTCACAAATCCCCGAGTTTTTATAAGGATATATTAGTATTTTAGAGTTTAAACTTTGGGCTTTATGCACAAATCATAGGAGTTGATTCTTATTTATACGAAGGTGGTGATGAGGCACATATACAGTCAATAAGGCATTTGTACATAGAAACGCCGTAAAGTGCTTATTATCTATTAAAGTCATTAAAGCAAATGTTTGGGGTCTACAAGCAAAGAAATAGTCGCGGCCTCTTCTAATCATTTTGAATTTGAAGTTGTCGTAGAAGATTATTTTTTTTGGTAAAATTACGTTAAAGCTCCTTTAATTTAAAATTTTAAACATGTTTTTTTATCTTTTTTTTTTTTCATGTCAAGATATTCATGTATCTTCGAAAATATTTATACAATTGAGTATCTTCAAGTTCAACACCATTAATTATATTAAACATGTTTTTTTATCTTTTTTTTATAATATA
>JBBPBR010000007.1:5001990-5016673 GCA_037974775.1 Cicer pinnatifidum | reverse complement strand
TACGATACAATATAATTCAACATTAATATTTTTTTTAAAATAAAAAATATTAAATAGTCAATTATATTTATAACTTTTTACGGCTTATTTTTTGGTTTGTATTTTACATTTTATTTCATCAAATAAATACAAGTATCATTATATGTTGAAAAATAAATTAACAATCAAAGCACAATGAGTCAAATAATTATCCTATATAATAAATTATCATACGAATTTTATAAAATATTTTAAAAATTAAATTAGATGATGATTGTGATAAACATGATTTTCTCTCATTTTAATTTTCCTAATTATATTTAATTAATACAAATCAATAAAATAATATTATAAAATAATTTTATTTATAATATATAAAATATCACTTATAAAATTTATAAAATTAATTAATTAATATCCGCGCAGCGCGCGGGCCATAATCTAATTTTACTATTGTTTTTATGGTTGCATGCGCATTCTTCCTTTGTTCTCATAGTCCTTGCTCAAAATAGTTGCCTCATACTTTTATCCTTTTATTTTCCTAATTTTTTTTAAGTAATTGATTTTTCTTTAACGTATATAACCTGAAAAAAACTATGATACAATTGAGAAAGACTTGATACAAATTAAAATGTAAATATAATCTCTCATGTATTGTATATAATATTATTTATGTTTCTAATAAAATTTGCTTATAAAAAAACATTTAATTTGGAATTAATATTGGTTGCCTTGTGAGTGACGTCTAGGTCGGGGTAGTTCCACAGGTCATTAATGAATATCCCATGGAGATAGATAGTACTAAGTGCTAATTCATTTAATAAGTCGTTCGATTGAGTCATGACTCATGACCTAAGTCTTTCATCATTTAATGATTGTTCATCATCAAGTTTGCCTTGTCAGTAGGTTAAGCAAAAATTCATCTTACAATAACTACTAGTAGTAAATTACTATTATTTATGGCTATACTTTGATTAGTTGATATATACTTTCATTTCTTGGTGCACGTTACCCTTAATTTTCGCTACACAAACTTAATTTGGTGGCTAGTTTATTTAGTTGACTTAGTACTACATAGTACCATTACCATTCTAAGATCTTAACTTGCATTGGAAATGTGCAATTTTTGACGAGACAGAAGTAGGCTTGCTTTGTGAATTTAATCTAATTTCCTCCTCTATTTTTATTATTAAACAAGATAATAATATTTTTCTCTTAATTTCTTATTAGGGAAAATTAAACAAGACAATGCACGAAAGGTTGTTTAAGTTAATAGACAAAGCAAAGTTTAGTTTTTGATCAATTTTCAAACAACTTCAATGGAGGTACTTGTTTTTTAGTGGAAACCATGGGGGAGGTGAGTGTATGTATTTAGAGCACTACTATAGTTTGCGAAGGAGTTGTCCCACATATACGCACTATGAAGAAGTGGTTGTGCTTTCTAATTTCTATAAAAGTACTAACTTGAATTATTTTTTTTATAATTTTTTTTAAGTTGTACAATAAAAAAATAGTAAAAAATATACAAAAAAATACTTTATTTAACTTATAAAATCAAATATATGTAACCGTTGCATTTAAAAATTTTCTCTCACAAGATTTGGACACTTTTGGAAGATAATATATGTTTGAGTTAATGTTTTAAATATATTTTTTAATAAACTTCATTTTGTGTATGGACTTTCGATTATCAATCGTATCATACATAGATACTAGAAATCAAATTTTTTATAAGATATTTTACACCCTTAAATTTGGCTGTAGTCATTTCACTTTCGTAAATAAATCAAATAAATCAGTAGGTCCAAGTAGATTAGTCTTTTCTTTACAGGACAGTAAATTATCTCAAGTGGGTAAAATGATGTGATTTTCTTTCCAAAATGGAAGTATTGATGACACTCTTTTTGTTCTGCTGAACGGCGATGTAGCTTAGGTATATATTTTTTCCCTCACCTTTGGCGCTTTTACCTTGTCCTATGTTATTTCTTGGTTCCATTTAGCCACAATTGCTCCTAGAGAAAAGAAGAAGAAAAAAAGGGTATGTTCATAATTTCTTATTTATCTTATCAAATTAAAAATATGGTTAGTACTAAATTACTAGTTTGAAATGTTAAGTTCACAACAAACTACACAAAATAACATTATTGTATTCGACTTTTCCTAAAAAGAAAAAATGGGGGTAGAAATTGAAGAAACTCAATTTGTCAAAAGCCCATAAAATTTGTATCCATGCGTTTGTTCATTCATGCAAGTAACTTTTGCGTGTTTTTTCTCAAGGTAAAGTTGGAAAACTCAGCTATCTTCCCCGTGTAATAACATGCATAAAGCCCATAATACAAATTTTAAATGAAGAACCAAAAAGTTACTGTTACCAACGTGTCTCAATTAATTTAATAGTTATGAGTACTACATTGCTACACCAAATAATGTTTAAATATTTTGCTTCTAATAAAGAAACAATAGCTTAGAACATCTATAAAGGACAAAAAATTAAAATGGGAGCAATAAAGAAACCATAACATCATCAATATTTTTTCTCTTAACCCATCGATTCATTGTAGATCAAGACTAGTAAATAAAATATGATAAAACTTAATAAATGATTGTTACAATTAGAATTGAAATTTGAATTATTTCAAAGAGTTAGTCATTGAGTACTACTAGTACATCATTTATTTGCATAATATTATATGATATAATATGTGAGTGAGTTGTAGTAATGAATGCATGTTATTGTTAGCTTTAAAGTAAGGAAATTAAATTAAGCATTACCCATTTTACACAATAAAAAAAAGTAAAAATAAAAAAGTGAAATGGAAGAGTAGAATGAATGAATGATATCAACAGAAGCAGAAGTGTGTTCTTTTGTCATTGTCACATTATACTTCGCCTGCTTCCTTTGCTCCCCCCACACAACAGGTACGTATTTTCCCCTTCTTTTTTTCTTTTCTTTTTAATATCCCCATTTTCATTTTCATTTTCATTTTCATTTCAAGTTTTCTTCAATTCCCTCACAGTCTCACTACCACTTCTCTCTAATGGATACTACCTCACAACCATTCAAGTTTCAGGTAAACTTTTATTCCCTCAGCTCAAGAATCAGACCCGAGTGTCAAAATCTTTTCTTTTTTTGTTTTATAAGCTAAACTTTGTTTGTTCTATATGTTTCTCAGACATGGTTCTTGAAAGTTTCTATCCACTGTGAAGGTTGCAAGAGGAAAGTAAAGAAAGTTCTACAAAGCATTGAGGGTACTAATCAAAACAAAACTTACTTCAAATTTTAACTATTCATTTCTTCTTCTTTTCATGCATGCCTTAAACTTTATTCTGCTTAACCCAAAATCACTGTCATTTGGTGTGTTTCGTTATATACAACATTTTCAGGTGTTTTTACTACAACAATCGATCCACAACAGCAGAAAGTAACGGTAACTGGAAATGTTGGTGTTGAGATTCTCATAAAGAAACTTGCTAAAGCTGGAAAATATGCTGAAGTTTTGCCGGAGAATCTCTCCGGTAAAGAAAATGACTCAAACAAAGGTAAGAAGAATAAGAAAAGTGAACAAAGGGATCAAGAGACTGTGAAAAAGCAAAACCACTCTTCAGCAAAAACTGAATCCAACAATAGCTCTGCAAAAAACAGAGGAATTGAAAATGCTGAAAAATGCAAAGGTGAAAACAAGAGTAGCAACAAGACAAAAAAAGGTGATGGGTCGCCGGAGAAGTCTCCGGCAGGTGGTAAGTTACCGGAAACGGGAAATGTAGGTGGTGGAGGGGATTCTGGTAAGAAGAAAAAAATGAAGAAAGCTGAGAGTGGTGATGGAAGTGGAACTGTAACCGGAAGTAATGGGTTGAGTTTAGGATGTAACGGTGCACCTGCACACAGTGGATCCGAATTTCAGTATCCTGGTCAGGTTGTGGGGCAAGTGAATCTGAGCCCTACACGTCAGCAATCGTACATGTATCCAGAGACATGTTATCCTCCTTTGGTACAATATGCTACTTACAACAGATTATGTCCCATGGGAACAATGGGTGGTCCTTCTTACTATGTTCCACCATTACCCTACATGTGTGCAGGCTTTGATCGTGACCCTTATCAGTTTCAATCAACACCGTTGATTCCTTTTGAGATCTTTAGTGATGAAAATGCTAATGGGTGTTTTGTTATGTGATGTTGCACTTCTTTTAACTCGTTAAATTTTGTTTCTTTTACTATTATGGTAATTGAGGGAAGTTTAGTTCATAGCATATGTTTTGCTTTATGTCTTTGGTTTTGTAGAACACTAAAAATCAACACAGCTTTAGCTTATTTTGATTTTGGACCAAACTGTAAATGATGTTCTGATAGGGAGGGAGTCTTTACTCTTTAGTGTGTTTTTGAGGTTTACTAGTATTAGGTATTTAGTTTTTAATTATGTTATGAGATTAATTCTCAAGTTGACAGCGGAATATTTGATTTTTTCACCCAAAGTTTGACTGTCTCTCAAAATGAACCACTCCAAAATTCAAACTTGGATTATTTTTCTGGAATGGCGTGCAACATAAAATCTTAGAGAAGTTGTGTAACTTGTAAGAAAAAAAAAAACAGCTGATGAATTAAAATTTGAACATTACTACAATTTACTTGATGTGTAGCTGTTATTTCTCTTGCTGCATTTACTGCTACTACTATGAGTACATGGACACTTCTACTTCTCAACTGGCTTTTGTGTAAGCCGTGATCAGTGCCGCTTTTGATTGCTGCTTTTCGGGACTTATATATTATATTATGGAGGTTTCAAACTAGCTACCTCGGTTTTAATAGATAAATCATTTTTTTATAGGTTTATTTTGCACAATAAAACAGATAGTTCTTCAAAACTATAATTAGTGTACTTTAATTTTTTTTTATTTTTTTTTTAATTTTAACCTTGGGTTCATTTACACTGTATATATATTAAGAATTGTTTGAATGACTACAAAATTTGGTTTGTAGCCATGGTTTAGTATCTCATGCCAAAAGAACTTGTCCTTTGTTGACATCCTGCATTTAGGTCAAAACAAAATAGGATCATATGTACTTGCACTTCAAAGTCCAATTATTTAGTTCAAATGTTGTTACATATGTGAGGATATCTCAACCGTGTATGTTTTGAATAAAAAGGATAGAATAAAAAATAGTGATATTTTCAAAAATTAAAACATTGTAAACTTTATAAATAATAAAAATTCGTCGTTTAATATGATGAAGGGTGAGGTTACAATTAATGTCCTCTTCAATTTTCATGTTTTTAAGACCCCCATGTGAGTGATTCAGCTTGTGGACCTATACCATTGTAAAAATCAATGAAATAAAGTGTAAAAAAGTATTAAAGGAAGAAGCATGTGTCAAGTGTAGTCCATTATCATAAGCTTGAAATCCAAGAAGATAAAAAGGTGATGCTAGGTGAAACAACCAGTCTTGCATTGAAGTGAAGTGGGTAAAAAGGAAAAAACAGAGTACAATAGGACAATGTCTTTGAAATGATAATTAACTATCTTTTTTTAAGAGAGAAATAAAATAAAAATGCATTTGCTTAAAATTAGTTAAATCTTTTTAACTTGAACTTCACTTCAATAGCTACCATTATTTTGTTTTTCATTTAGAATCAAAATGTATACAAAATGTTTCTGATATGTGGAATTTCTGCAACCTCCAAACCTTCAAACAAATCAAGGGTATCCTCTATTTTTATGTTTATGCACGTTTACTTCTCCTTTTTCGTGTCTCGACGCAGTATCACTGAAGAATTATATGTGGAGGTACGTCTTGGCCGTAAAAACTAGCTTTCCAAACACACACTATGTCAAGGATCTCTCAAAAACCCTTAATATCTATCACTGTCACACTATTTTGTGGTTGAGTTGCTCCAACAAAATAACTTGTATTCATGAGACAAAACGGTTAAGGTTTGTATTATGTGTGATTCCAAGTCGGTTAAGTTAGTTATAATTCTTTGTTCATTTTTTGTTGGTGTGTTTTATTAGTCTTTTTTATTTAATAACTATTTTTTTGGTGAATTGATTTGATAACTTATTAAAAAGGTAAACAAAAGTAATTTTGATCACATGACATTATGTGACTATGAATTTAAAATATAAGATTCACACAAATATGAATATATTTTACATATTAAGTACACAATGGTTCTTGTAAAATGGCATATATACACTTTCGATAACACAAATTGATCCTATGAAATGCTACACGGCAAAGAGCATCCATTGAAAAGCTACTTACATACAAGTTATCTTTGAGCAATCTTAGAAGCAAGTTGAAGCTTTTGAAGTCCTCTGATTCATCCCAAGCATGATCACTATGACAGTAATATCATCATGGTACTTTCTTCGCCTCCCAGCCGGAACATTCATCAACTCTTCCATGCTGAAACCTGCACAACCTTTACTCATTAATACAACACATAACAATCTACATTCATGCATATAAAAGTAAATTTAGCAGAAGATATAGAAAATGTACCTGCGGAATCAGCTGCTCTAGCTACAAGCTTCTCTATGAGAAACTTAGCCGGATCACCAAAAGGATTGCTTAAGATATAAGACTCTACAAGCTTCACAGCCTCTGCATTGCTGAAGAAATCAAATAAACCATCACTCCCAACTATAACAAACTGATCAGAATTTGAGATTTTATGGACATTCAGTGATGGTTGAGTTGAAATATATGGTGGGCTTGTAAGATCACGAACTCTAAGGATTCCCATCAAAGCATCATTCAAAATTTTCTGCAAATGAATAATAATTATATGGTAGAGCAAAAAGTTTATGAAAATATCTTAGGACATATTCAATAAGCTTATTCAGTAAAGGTTAACAAAATTGTTTATCCAAAATTTAAAAGAGAATACAAACCTTTTTCAAGTAGCCGACTCCAAACGCTCGAGTAACCTTCAATTTACCTTTCACTTTTCCTGCTATGACGACCTTTGGATCATCAGGATGGTCAGCCAGAAGTCTAGCTCTTTCAGATTCATTATCAACAGTGTGACTATCTGTAAGCTGTATAGCCTTGAGACTCTCACTCTTGTTCCTCCTCTCATCTGTACTGCAAGTTGCCAATACCGCTCTGCTGTCGCCAAGATTCAGTGTATACAAATCATTACCATGAAGAAGCAAAAGTAAAACACAAGATCCAATAGAAACTAAATCTGGACGTTCCCCCATTTCCTGCTCAACCATGTACAAGAAATCATTCTCAGCTTGTTCAAGCGCACGTTGGAGGCTATCCAGCACCCCGTGCGAAAAAGACTCGCACGATGTTCTTGACAGAGAATGATCCTCTTTACAATTAAGACTGTCATTCAACTTATATTGAAGGAATTCACCCAAACCCGCGTGGCTGGAAGCTGCGATAGAACCCGGCTCCAAGTCCCAAATTAACTTGTCAAGGTAAGATATGATGGTATCGTATAAGGTACCGGCCAGAAAGTCAGCTGCATCTCTTCCATTAAAGCCATCATAAATTGCACAAAAGAGCCAACCATTTTCTTCAGAACAGACTGCTTGAACTCTATCTTCACCAGCAGCTCCTCCTGCTACTTGAACTTCCTTGGCAATAAGAAAACCTTCACTACTGGTACGATCTATGGCAGATTTCAATGTGCAAGATTCATATTCAAGAGTATCACTGGGAGTGGAAGGACTGCAACTTAGGTAAGACAAAGTACTTGGAAGGGAAGATGATAATCTGTCGAGCCTTGAAAGACTTGGCGAAGAAGGTATTCTACGAAATGAATTAGGAGAGTCCCAACTTGGAAGGATTTCACATCCAATCTTACCATTGCAGATGTTTGTGTTGGCTAGAGTAGCATTTGCGCTTAAGGCTGCGCCTGACAAACAAGAGAAACTACTTGTTCGACGGAGTTCGGGAAGGCTTTTGTAGCCGTTGCTGATCTCACAAGGAATACCTCTATCACTATTGCATTGATAGCCAAAACTTATTTTAAGTTCTCCTTCAGGACTAAGCATGTTTGTCTCCTGCATTACAAATCCATTCTCAACACTATCAACATCAATAGTTTATAAATTTCAAGAGAGAAAGAAAATATACAACAAGCACTTACCGCAGTTATTACAAATAGGCGAAATAATGATGAAGAAACAGAGTCGAAAATTCAGAGTGTCGCTAGCAATATTATATAGATGAAGAGAAGAGGGATTACGAGTTTATATATAGAGAGAGAAAAAGAGAGTGGGAGTGTGACTTTGAAAATCACAAAGTGGAAGAAGAGAGGAAAAATATTTGGACCGCGTGTTGAACCAAAAAGTGAACAAGAATCTAACGAAATTGGAGGGTATATATTACACTGCCGAAAACGAGAGAAGCGGAAAATTGAAATTATTAGAAAATAATGGTAATGTGGTAGGTACTTTGTTATTCATCGCTTCTTTGAGTCCTATTTCCACACGTTACCTCACTTTCAACCAATCAACGTCCACTAAATCTTTTTCCTTTTTCTCTCTCAACACTCACTTCTTTTCTTCCTTTCAGTTGCATTTTTGTCCGCTCTTGTTAACTCTCGCTTTCTAGTTTCCAATTTTTGCTAAAAATCTTGCGTTATGCTTAAGGCTGTATTATTTGAAGCACCAAAATTAACACTGTTAACTAATCACTGTTAACTAATCACTGTATATCAACGAGTGTGCAAGTGTGAACGTCGAATCTTAAGGTAAAAGATAAAATATATTATAAAATGTTGACATCCAAATCTGTGTTAAGGAATTCTTTCTTTTTTGTTTTTCTCTTTTTCATTTCTTATTTTGTAAATACAAAAATACGATTCATTAGTTTTATGATTAAGCAAAATCATATTAACCTTTTTCACTTTCTGGTCACTCTTTTTAAATATTATTTTCTTTATAAATCAAATTTAGTGTTATGAAAAAAATATTCAATATAAGATAGTTAAGACATTGAAATTTAAAAAATACTTACCATAGAGATTTATATTTAACTTTTCTTTTTTTATAGAGATTAACCACACTCAAACCCGCAACTAGAGACAGATTTATTAATCACTATTCCTCTATTGTTTTTGAACTAAATACACATATTTTTTTAACTTAATTTAAACTCCAAAAAAAAATATATATATATAATTTTATAAAACGAAGAATGCATGAAACTATAAAAATCGATCCTCGAGATTATTAAGATATATTTAATAAACTATCAAGAAATCAGAGATCAAACCCGACTAAATAATTAAAGTTACGGTAACCCTTTGAAGTTAAAGTTACTTAACTTCTTGCTTTTTTATTATTGACGAAACTAACATAAACTTGGGGTGAAAATTGATGTAACTTTATATTATGCAATAGGATAGGATGCCCATTATGTTGAATTATTGCCTAACATATGTTATGTATAGATGCTGCCAGGAAATTGAATGGCTCAACGTTAGGTTCCATTTGCTTATTGGGTTACTTTTGTATCTCGTTTGACTAGTTAAAGAGTTTTTGACTCAAAATATAAACAGCACCAACCATATAAGAATTTCCAAAAATAATAAATATAAGATCCTTTCCAATGTACCATTCACATTTACATGGACCACTTTGTAGTAAGCCTAAGTTTCGCCTCATTTTTTTGTAGACAACAAAGGACAAGGTGCCAAACTCACCAATACCACCCATTCAATGTGAGGAAAGAGAGTTCAAAATCATTGTGACTATGACGTGTGTGAAGTCTTAAGAAGAGCGAACAAAATCAAATACACGTTGGATATATTTGTAGGTTATAAACTGGTCAATATGCGTGAGTTTGAAGCAAAGCAAAGAATGGTTATTGAGTTTGATTCCATATTTCAGAGGAGAAACCAAGATTTTGAATGAAGAGTAGAAAGAGAGGAGCATGTAAAGAATATCTCTATATATGTTGTATGTGTCTGTGTGTGTCACTATCATCACACACTAAGCTATGTAAGAATCAGATAATTGTTCTTTTTCAAACTCATCATTCATACAAACTTGACAAAGTTTCCCTATGAAGCTATGAGTAGATATAACAGCTACTGTTTTCTTGTGGTATGAAAACCATAAATTGATCATTGTTCACAAGTGACTATTAATATGACTCCAATTTAGCTTTCTTAAAAAAAAATTCAAAATTAGCTTGTCGTCGCCATGGATCTCAAACAACATTTACTTGGCAGCAGACACATCCATGTAACTAAGATTCAACATTGTAAAATACTTTTGTCATTCCCTTCTTTGACCGAATTTGAGAAACCTGATCAAATACAAAGGTAACTTATTATACAAAACTGTTCACATAAATTAGCAGCCAAATATGACTAGACAAAAAAACATATTTTGTTATAGACCAAATCCTAAGCCTCTTAAACTACAAACCTTTCAGACCAAACAGCTTTGATAAAAATGACTTCCTTATATACCAGATATATAACTTATTAAATGATGCTTGACTACTTACTAAGAGTAAGTTAGTATACAAAATTGTCAAATCAACCTTCTTGTTGAGTAGAGAAATGGATTACACACCTTAATTTTTGTGATGTCTGAAATATCTACAACATGGGTACCACCACAAGGACAGCCAGGATTATCCCCTAACCGCACTATGCGAGGTGTGCTTTCCTGTGTGAGTTGACGTATAAAAGAATGATTTTAGAGACGTAATTATAACTGTTTTAAGTTGTTATAAACTAATCATCACAAAAGCTTAAACTGATATGTGAAAATGTGCCACGGTTTAATAATTCATATCTTTAATACACAACTAATGTAAGAGCCCTTTGGGCTTGAAGTGTTGAGAATACACAGGTCCACCTGTAATTCAATCTTCTTTATCATAAGAACGGTGCAGCAAAGATCGAATTCTAGACCACTTAGTTATAGAGACGGATACCATTTCATAAACAGATTATATCAAAAGTTTAAGATGTTAGGTGAAGATCCATACATGTTTCTTATATTATTTCTCCAAAATGTAATTTCTGATAAATGTATAAGCATGTAATGTAGTGCACATAATTGTCAAATAGAAATGCTCTGTCAGCTAATTTCAAAGGATTCATCCAATTCTGCAATAATAAATTACCACAAAAATCAAGGACAGTAGCTTTGGTAATGGTAGACATCTAGCATCCTAAAAATTCTTACTATTACCTGTTTCATAGTTTATGATTAAGAACTGCAAATAAATACATTGATTGACATGTGTGATACACGATGTATGGTACAAGTACCGAGTTCAAGTAAACCAGACTCTGATACCATTTGAAAGGTAGCAAAATTGATAGAAGGAAATTTTAATGTTTTTGTGATACCATTTGAAAGGTAGCAAAATTGGTTGGAGCAATGCTCCGTACAAGATGACCTAAAAGATAAATCAAATTCTAAGAGAAAACCAACTTCTCTACTCAGCGCAAAACCACCCAAACAACTTTCTAAATTTCAGCTGCCTTTTCAGTTATGCCTCCCTCTCCTTCTAGAATATTGATGGCATATTACACTATGCCACCTGTAATTTATTTTATAACATAATCTCCCTCATGTGTTATGCCCTCATAGGAGGTCCATAATGAAGGCCATCAACTTCTTTAAAGGGTTGGTCCAAGGTAAGATCAAGCCTAAAGCCAAGTAACGCCTTAGATTGAAAAAATCATGGGAGAAGGCCTTAATTCCTTTAAATGTGCAAATTTTGTTAAATAGAGGTGAGACCATAAAATTAGTGGGAACAAATTATGTGAAAATGCCTCACACTGAACTCAGTGATGCTATGACCTAATACTATACTGTTGCCTCACACTGAACAGAAGTTTATTGATTTAATCAAAAGAAAACAAACAGATATTTTGCAACAGAGAATCCGGAAGGAATCTTGTACGATAACAAACTCACAGGCACCACAGTGATAACAAAACAAGTAGTTAAGAATAAAGAACACATTAACAGGAATTATTTGTAGCAAAGTAAGTATACAAAATTTCTAGACTGACCTTGGGAACATAATCAGGAAGAATACCACCACAAAGCTTAGCAGCTTCGTCATACAGTAATATATCAGCAGAAACCTAAATGGCAAGGTAAAGATTTTCAGAACAAGGTGCCACATATAAATTGAAAATTATGAACACTTTAACTTACTTTTCCTCCCATGGAAATCAAAGCATTAGCCTCTAGCTCTAGTTCCTTTTGCTTGTTCTGCATTTCATTTTGTGGAATTACACCTTTATATTCAACCCAAGGCCTGGAAACAATACAATAGCAAGTGCAAAGCAAAGTTTGAAACTTCCTTACACGTTTGAACAGAATCTCATCTTTCTTTTAGTAAACATGTAAATTGATCCTAGAAGGTTATGGTTTCAACACATTAGTTGTCTAAAGGTTTTTCAACCACATAAGTCACTTAAAAGACTAAAATCTTTCAATCTTATTGAAGACTAAAGCATGGAAACAAGAGGAATTTGGTATTGTTACATGTCTTTGAGGCATTAGTTGGTCAGAAAATTTTTTGAACGTAGATTTCCAAAAACTAAACTAGTTTCGATACCAAAAAGTGTGAAGTTCCACACGGCGCGGAAATTGAGGTTATGGCTAGTTTATAATCACTCTCCTCAATCCACTGAGGCACCTTTTAACTAAAGACAACATAACATTGTGAGGACTTACACAAGGGAGATAATGTTCAGGCACACTGCAAAGTCCCACATTCGAGGTTGAGGGTAGTGAGGGGGGCTTACACAAAAAAGCCGGTGCAACAGACTTAAGGTCAAAACAAAACTAAATATGTTATCCCAGATTAGCATTTAGCAATGATTTGATAGATGCAACATTAGCTCTTGAGCATGGATAATAAATTAGGGAAGTGCTTGTTGCAACCCATTTCAGGTTATGAGTTCATAGATGGTACATTCAGTAGACATTAAATGGCATGAAAAGCTTGTAAATGATATATACCCATCGGAAAAATGGTAAGCTTTTCCAGGCTCTAAATGACCCAACCCAATTTTTGGCAGACAAATGTCAAGCAAATGCCCTGCTGAATGCAACCTACACAAATAACAACAAAAGAATTACAAATTTTCGGATAAGCAGTGTAGTGTAGTAATCACTAATCATATAATCAAATGAGAGTTTAAAAAAAAGAAACTGCGTAATTATGCAAATAAAATCAAAGGTACAGTACCACTTCTAAGAAACCATTGATTAAAAAGTATGTTCATAAGATCAATCAACAAGAGAAAATCAGGGCACAAATCAAGCAGAGAAGATAAAGCTTTAATTTTATTAATAATTTACACAAAACAACTCAGACAACTAATGCTAAACCCTAAACCCTAAAAAAAGAAAGAACTACTATAATTTTTTAAAAAATTACAAATGTAAGAAAAAAGATTGAAGAATTTAATATATTGCAAAATTGTGTACCTGGAATTTAGTTTTCGCCTATGCTCATCAACAAAAAGTGAAACCTCCTTCCCTCTCTCGAGTATATCCTCAAACTCACCTCCCAAACCCTCAAAGACACCATAGTGTAAAACCTAAAAAAAAAAAAAAAAAAACAATATAATTAACCAACTCTATATACAAAATTTAAAAACAAAAACCATAATTTTAAAAAGAATAAACCTACAATTCCATCTTTTGATCGAACATCATTGACCAAAAACTTGAGATTTAAGGCTTGAAATCGTAAGAAGCCAGTATCTGCCGGTTGACCACCACCTTGTGGATAGAAAATAGTCCGATCCAATATCAAAACATGTCTCCCATCATCTCCCTTTTTAACATTTTCTCAAAGTTAAAAAGGAAAAATAAAATAATAAAAAAAAGTAAAAAAATTGAAAGTACCTTGTAGTGAGAAAGAAGTGTGGCAGTAGATTGGAGTTTCCACATGTCATGATAGTAATCTAACTCGGTAGGAATCTTATCCATGGACATTCTCACCACCGAATCCACTGTCTATGGTTTGGTTTATTTTAGTACAACAACAGTACAGTACCTGGCGGCTTCAGTCACCGTAACGGTACCATAAAATGAAAGCCCCATTGAACACGTGGATGCCACAAAACAACACATCACTTACTTTTCTATTACGTAATCATCATCCATTTTGACTCGGTCCAACCGCCATTAATCCACCATCAAACTCAATTGTATGTTTTTTTACAACAAAAACAAAGCGAGTGCGATATGCTTGTTATAAAAAGATAAATTATTGTCTTATTTTTTAATGCAGTGGTTGATAACATCGGTCAGTTCAACTTTAAACTCAAACAAGTGTAATAGTAAAGTTTCAAATTTAAATTGGAAATATAGTTTAATAATATTAATATTTTGATAGTTGAATTTTAATTTTAATTTCTATGAATTATAATGAAAATATAATTAGTTGTATTGAATTTGATGATATTATAAGTTTTATTTATTAAAATAATATTAATAATAGTTTATTAGTGATTAGTTGACACATTATTTAAATAGTTTATTTTTTACTCAAATTATTTTAAAAACAGTCAACTTAGGTTGAGTTTAACTAAATGGATCATACTTTCTAGTGTAATTAATTTAAGTTTAAATATCCATTAAAAGAAGTATTTAAATGACTTATAATCCTATAGTGTAATTAAATTAAGTTTCTAAAATAATTATTATTGTGGTGTTTTTTTAATTATATTTATTATAATAAATATTA
>JBBPBR010000007.1:4972201-4984314 GCA_037974775.1 Cicer pinnatifidum | reverse complement strand
TTAATACAAAATTATCATCGTTGTATATATAGAATTAAATATTATATTTAAATTTAGCTATTAAATTTATAATTTTATATATTTCATACATTTTTGTTTTTTATTGTATATTTAGATTTTATTACATTATAATATTAATTTTTATATTTAAAATTATTTTTTTATAAAATAAAAGTGAAAATAATTTTCTTATTTTATGATATTAGTTTTAAATCAGCTCTATCTCATAATAAAATTTTAACTAAAAATATAAGATAAGATAAGACATATGATTAATTTTTCATGTTTTAATTACTCTTGAAACGCTAAATTAAGACGCAAGATAATAATTAATCCTATCTTATCTCTTGACCATCAAATGCACTATGCACACTAATGAACGAAGTTGGTGACTTCACTAGTATGCACTATGCAATGCTTTGTTTTTTTATAATTCTTTTTAGAATATTATTTTTATAAGAAGTTATCCCATTTTTTGGATGAAATAATGCCCGTTCTCTTCAACCATTGCCAATTGACGCATTAATTAATAAATGACAAATGCATGGATAATAACTTCAACTTGCACCAAAAAAAAAAAAAATTCAAGTTGGACACACCCCCATTCCCATCAACTGAACTAAAACAAAGCACTAGTACTAATAGTACTACTTACTAGAAATAAATAAAAAATAAAAACCCACACAAAAGCTCTGCACAGTGAAACTTAACTATCTCCCGCTTTCGAAGCCTCTTCTCTCTCTTTGGCGGCTCTCAATCTTTCTAACCCTCAAACCCTAGTTCCGCTTAACTAACTGTACTCAGACACACACACACACTTTACTTTCTTGTGCTGTTTAATATATCATTTTTCATCTATGAATTATATTCATTTGAAAAATCACAAAAAAATAACCAACTAAGAAATAACAATCTGGTTGTGAATCGGTTGATAATTAGTTTACGGCAATGGCTGATTCGTTAGGTCAAAACTGGAAGAATCGAGAGTTCACTCTCTCATCGGTTTCCGACCTCTCTTCCGATGCTTCTTCCGCTTCTCCGGGAATTGCTCGCTTCACCTCCGATGGTCTTCAAATTCAATCGGAATCTCAACAGATTCCGTTCAATTTCGATCTCCAAACTGCTCAGGTTCATTTTCAATTTTCTCCTTATTTTCTTAGCTATTGCAATTAAAATTCTATCGATATTTTGTGGTAGCGTGTTTGGTTTTACTTTTTATTTTGTTAAAATTCAAATGCTGGGGGTTTCATTTCTCTGTTTCACTGAATGAGAGGATTATCTGCTTAAGGATTGGTAAATATTGTTTTTCTTTTTTGTGGTTTAACTTCACAGATATTCAAATTAGGTTCTGTTCAATCGGTTTGCATTATGGAAGGCTCTGATGTCAGTAAAACGGTACGGAGAAGAATCTTTATATTTTTTTTAGCCATTTCAGGTTGGAAAAAGAATCAAGATCTGACAATGTAATCTAATGCATTTTATGATTTTTTTTCCTTCCTTTTTACCCCTCTTATGCTGATGTTTTTGCTTCTGCGAGGTTTTCAATTTTCAAAGTAACTTCTTGAATATTGTTGTTGAGTAACTCATTATTTATTTTGCCAAATACTTGAACATTTTATGTGTGGTTTTTTGAACCAGGCATCGTATTCCACAGGAGTCACTATCCAGTTTAAAAATGAGGAGGAGTGCGGGGCATTCCATTCTGCAGTTCAACAATGGATAAAAGAAATCGATGTTCAAGGTGATGCTTTGTAAATCTGTAAATCTTATTGTTGAATGGCTTCTGTGGTGCAGCATTGTGTTTTTTCTTTAGTATATTCTCATTGCTTAAAACCTTTATCCTTTCAACATGTTTATAATACGTCTGTTGGTTAAACAGATTTTATTATCTGGTGCACTGATTATATACAACTTGGATGTCTGATTGTATGTGTTTTTGGATGTCTGTTTGGCTATCGCAAGTTAGGCTGTTAAATACTAGTGAAACCTTATTTGCTCTCAGGTATTTATGCTTGAGAAAGGAAGTTGTGATTTTTAATCATTCACTGACTAAGAAATTTCTGCAATTAGAGATTGCAGCACGTCTCATATTAGATAAGACCTCATTGCGAGTACTTTGTGGGTAGCATTTATTGTGTCTTATATCCTTTTGATGCTTTCCTTCATGTGGTTGGCACTTAAGTTGGTATCTTGACAGCTCAGTCTCTTGCCAAATATTTCTCTTGGTTGTAAATTTTCATTTTAACATGGGTCATGATAACAGATACACTTGTGTGCTACATATATTTTATACATTTCAGTGTTCATTTTTCTTGTTCTCACAATTTCCTTTTTACTGCATGTACGGTCCCTTCCACTGTTCATCAGCAAATATGATATTAGTTTAGCTATATATTGAATTTTTTAATCCAGCAGGAAACTTACCAAATGGAACGTTAGCAACTTCTAAAAGCAAATTTGATGAAAAGATAGAGCCGTCTTCTGCGAAAATGTATTTTCATTATTATGGACAACTTCTTCATCAGCAAAATATGTTGCAGGACTATGTGCGGACAGGTTTATACCTTGCTGTATTCTAGTGGTTCTCTTTTTTCTTTTTGAATTGTTATATATTTATTTTACTCTTACCTAATGATTTCATTTGTGATATTGTTTTAGGAACCTATTATGCCGCGGTTATGGAGAACCGTGCTGATTTTACTGGCCGCGTAGTAGTTGATGTGGGTGCTGGTAGCGGTATTTTGTCATTATTTGCTGCTCAGGTAGATCAATGCCTTAATTGTGCATAAGCCTAGTTGTAGTTGTAGTAAATGATAGTGTTATTGCCTCTAACTAAATGAAAATTCTTGGTGCCTCAGGCTGGTGCAAAACATGTTTATGCCGTGGAAGCATCTGAAATGGCAGAGTATGCACGTAAACTTATAGCTGGGAACCCAAAACTGGCTCAACGAATTACAGTGAGATCTGTTTCATAGTTTTTTATTGCTACAATAATAACTGTTCATTAGCTGGCTATCGTATTATTCAGGCAACTATTTTACATTTTAATTTTATTTGTTTAGGTGATTAAAGGTAGAGTTGAGGATGTTGAGTTACCAGAGAAAGCAGATATTCTGATATCGGAGCCCATGGGTAAGCTCATATTCTGGTTTTTAAATAAATCTGGCTACAGGTGCTAATATTCAATTTATAAGTAATATACATATCTATATCTATGTTGTCTTGTCAAATAGTTTTATTTTGCTGCTTTATAGTGTAGAACTGTAGGTTAAGTTGCTGCATAAAGTTTTGAAATGTTAGTGTTTATAAGCTGGAAAAATCCCTCTGTTGTTATGCAGGCACTTTGTTAGTTAATGAGAGAATGCTGGAGTCTTATGTCATTGCCAGAGATAGGTTTCTCACTCCTACTGGGAAAATGTTTCCTGGGGTGGGAAGGTAAATTTAGCTCCCTTTCTGTTTTTCTTGGAGCTTCTTGCACTTGGGTGTGGCAATACTAACATGATTATTACTATATAATTATACTAAGGGAGGTTATTGTCACATAACTATCTGCCTTTTCAAATTGACATACTTCCATTTTAATTTGGTTTTTACCCCCAATGGTATTGACAATTCAACAATTTTTATGAATTTTTACATCTATTGCAATTTCAGTGGTGGTTCAAAATAATATCCAAAACCAGTATGTGTTGAACCATGTCATTTATGTATTATCCCTTCATTTTGTTTAATTTCTTTAGCCAAATATTATTTTTCAAGGACTGGATTCTTACCTGTTCTAAATGATATTTGATATATTGTTTCACAATGGTATAGTATTTTATATGAATAAGCTAAAAAATCGCGTTTCTATGATATATAACTTTTTGGAGTTTAATTTTTCATTCAAAATGTACTATTGTTGCTCCAGAGCAATCCCTAAAACTGCATTTCTCCCCCAACTTTTTGGTAGTCTATATCCTTTTCCTCTGAGAAACATTTAATTATCATAAAACTATTTAAACCTAATAATTATCATCAATTTTTAAATCTATTTTTTTCAATTTAAAAATGATTTTTCTTTAAAAAAGTAGAAGCAAGCCTTTCAAAATTGTGCACTTTTCCTCTGCAATGTTTGTAACTGTCTAGTTATTGTCTTCTCATAACCTTGAATTTATTATTGGTGTAGGATTCACATGGCACCTTTCACTGATGAATATTTGTTTATTGAAATTGCCAATAAGGTGTGTAGTTAATTTGTTTGTGTGTATATGTTTGTTTTATTTAGTGATGAATATTTGTTTGTTGAAAATGCTAATGTGTTGCATAGTTGTTGTCTTATATAATATATACAGAGACACCCACACTTGTATTTTTTGAATAACTCATACTTCTCATACATCTATAAAACATTTTTTGCTTGCTGGAGTTGGCAGCAGTTTAAAATGAAAAAGCTTATAATTATCAAAGTTTTTTCAGGATTGCAAAGAAGCCAGCCTAAAGGGTCCCTTTATGAGATTTGATTCAATTGTCTTTTCAAATGGATTTCAATGATATTATGATATTAAACTGTAATTTCTTCCTCTGAAAGGATGTTAACAGAAGTAGCAAATCATTTTGATTTTATGTTGATATCATAGTTCATGTTTTAGAACTGCTTCACGAATAGCATTCCCTTACAGATCTACTAATCTTTCTGCTTTTCTGTTTGTTATTTTCTCTATGATACTCATTTGTCTCTCTATTTTAAACAATTGCTATTGTTCAGGCCCTGTTCTGGCAGCAACAAAACTATTATGGCGTTGATTTGACACCCTTACATGGGACCGCATTTCAAGGATATTTTTCTCAGGTATCAGACTAGCTTATTGTTCAGAAATTTAGGGAAGGTTACTTATGGTTTTCTGTGGGAGGGTGCTTCATTTGGAAATTACTATGATATGATTGTGTGTGCGCCAATCCCTCCTTGAATTGAGAAAAGATTAAATGTGATGCCTTTTTTTTCATTCTATTGCACATGTATCAAATTTAAATTGATCATCCATTTTTATTTTCTAAAAGTGCTTGTGCCTATTGGAGTATTGTAAGATATTAAGACTTCAATTATTTACTCATGACAATAATGGTGTTGACATGTAATTACTAAATTTTTTTATAGTGTTTTATGTTGTTATTATATTAAACTTTAGTTACTAAAATTTTGTAACTAACTTATTTTTTCCTCCATAAAGCCTGTGGTGGATGCTTTTGATCCAAGGTTGTTAATAGCTCCCCCGATGTTCCATGTATTAGACTTCACCAAGATGAAGGTAAGAACCAACGTTTACTTTTCTTAAGATTGTTTTATTTTCCAGTTCTCCTTTTGGCAGTTGACATTAATAAATTATACCTTTTTATCAAACAAACTGATTTGTTTGATTATATATTGGATTTATTTAAATACAACTGACTTCCTTATTGTAACTTTTTTAAAGTAAGACTCTGTCATCTGATAATCATTGTATTATTGAGTTGTTTTCTGGAAGAAGAGTATTTCCACAAAACTTATTAAAAAGCCAAGCTTTTTTCTGGTTATGTATCATTTTGTACAAATGTTCTACTATTGGTTGTAGACTTGATTGTATTTATTCCTCATGTTTTTATTTCGATTGCTTGAAATAAAGTTGCCAATGAATTTTGACCATATCACTCTTTGTTCTGTAGGAAGAAGAGCTTTATGAAATTGACATTCCTCTGAGATTCATTGCCTCTGTGGGCACCAGAGTACACGGGTTGGCATGTTGGTTTGATGTACTGTTCAATGGAAGGTAAACATTCCTTTTTATTGATAAGTTCTAACCAGTTTTTATTCATCTCGGTTTTGTTTGTTGTTCCTATCTGTTGATTTGATTTCAATTGTTACAAATCTACAGTACTGTGCAAAGGTGGCTCACCACTGCTCCTGGTTCACCCACAACCCATTGGTACCAGTTACGCTGTGTTCTCTCTCAGCCAATTTATGTCATGGCAGGGCAAGAAATTACTGGCAGGCTTCACTTGATTGCCCACAATGCACAGAGTTATACAATATATTTAACATTGTCTGGTTGGTATTTGTATCTTTTCTTTTTATTGCTATACTAGCATGAGTTGCATCATGCTAATGAGAAATTTTTGAATTTGTATTAGCTAAAATGTGGGGTCCTGGTGCCGAACAAGGAGGAATTCTTCAAACGTCATCTTGTAAGCTTGATCTGAAAGAACCCTACTATAGAATGTCCCAACCACAAGCTTATCCGTTAGCCCAAGATCAACAATCGCAACCACTTGTACAAACACAGGTATTGAATTTATTGTCCTGTCTTTCCTTTTCCATGCTCACTATGAATTGAAATTCAAAGGATAGCTTGAAACTCGAGGGAAGTTTGTAAAATGAAATTTATGGGGTGAGAACAGCGACATAGGTATTCTTATCAAACAGCTTTTTTGTTTTTTGACTTGTGTATCCCTCGGCTGACATTGCCATGAGAGTGAGATTACTTCCTCATACATTTGTGTTTGGTTGGTTACGAGGTCCCTTCCACCAGTCGCTTTTTACAGAATTTGTACTCTGATCTTTGACTAAGAATTAATCAAAATTGGGAATTGTTGTTACTCTTTAAATATGTTAATAATTAACTAAAACTGACCAAATTTTTTAGGACATTAGTTGCCTTGAATGTGCGCATGCACATCAATGGAAATTTAGTAACTTAAGAGTTAGGTTCAAATAGAAGTGTAAGACATAATTATTTGTGTTTCCATTAATGGACATTTATTGCCAGAACACTAAAAATTGGAATTTGCCTATAAAAAAAATCATAGACAAAATCTTAGATGCTCCGGAGTCTGGTCTGTTGGACAAATTGGATTGAGTTTTAATAGCAAACCAATTCTCTTTCCAAAGTACAAGGGTTTAATTGTTTTCAGGTTTTTGGTTTTTACTGCATTGATGTTTTCAGTGACTTTTTGACAGGATATACATATCCAAAATCAGGAATTGGAAGAACCTGAAATATTGCAACAGCCTTCACCTAATTCATGTGCTCAGATTGATTCGCTGATACAGAATATTTAACTCAATAACTCCTAACACGAGTGTCTGTTTGTAACATGAATTTGCCATGCTGCAGCAAGTTGGGGGACCCTGTCTTTATTTGGATACCCTAGCCTGTAAATTCATCAACATTATGTTCTATCTATTGTGATGATTGGTTATGCCGCAGATCTTGTACTCGTTTGCTTAATTAAATTTAACCAACAATATATCGATTCCTTATGCCTGGCAAGGTTAGGAGTTTAATGTATCGGTTGATCTCAAATTTTCCTTTGTATGATTAGATGGGGATAATTTTATGGGAAACTTGTATACCGCTTACACTAATGCAAACCTGGAGGGTTGCTCATGTATTATTAATGATTTAATTTGAAGGTGGGTTTGCAATAGAATTTTATCAAGGGGACTTCTATTTTGAAAATTTAATATTGTTACTGTGAAATTTTAACAGTGTTAGTTTTTTTGGGACAATTTATCTTCTAATTATTGTCAGGTGCGCGCATAGTATACTAGCCCATAAATAATGTCATCGTATGACTTGACGTGAATAGCATACTAGCACAAGAAAAGTACAATGACTGAGAAGTGGCGTCAGTAAATTTGGAGTATTCATAAAAATTTATTTTTCTTCTAAATATGCACGAGGTTATTGCAAATGTATAAAGAGTTTTTTTCTTCCTAATGTCAATCAATTGCAAATGTCATATTATTATAAACATCTGACTTTTAGTAGTTACTTTTAAAATCATATACATTAACATAGTGTGGTTGTGATCTGTTTAACAGTAGAAATTTTTTTACAATGCATAAAAATTAAATTTTGTTAAATCTATTTTTTTTTACTGAAAATCCCTATTCCTTAACACTAGGAAGTAATCTTTTGGTCTGTAGAAGTTTATTATGCCAGCTCAGCGTATGTTGTCTTATTAGCCTAAATATTTTCCATGTGCCAAAAACGCTAAATTTGGAATATTCATAAAAAATATTTTTCTTCTAAAAATGCACGGGGTTATTGGAAATTTGAAGGCATTTCAAAAAGACAATTTATAACTATTTCATTTTTAAAATCAGCAACAAAGCTACATACTACGCACCAAATTATTTGCAATATTAACAATGATTCATGACTATTGATAATGATATCACCAAAACGTATGTTGTCTTATTAGCCTAAATATTTTCCATGTGCCAAAAACGCTAAATTTGGAATATTCATAAAAAATATTTTTCTTCTAAAAATGCACGGGGTTATTGGAAATTTGAAGGCATTTCAAAAAGACAATTTAGAACTATTTCATTTTTAAAATCAGCAACAAAGCTACATACTACGCACCAAATTATTTGCAATATTAACAATGATTCATGACTATTGATAATGATATCACCAAAACGTGAGATGAGAATTGAAATAAACAGGAACAATGAAACTTCTCTGGATTCTCTCCTCAGGACTATTGTTCTTGGTGGTCAACAATGCCATAATCTTTTAACCTCTTCTCACCACTTTCTTTTGAGGACCCTTCAATAATCATTCATGAAACTTTCATATCCATTAAAAATGTCTGCCAAGTGAATATCCAAGTCAATTCCAATTGGCAGAGAATTTTAGATGATGAGCAGGAGATTGCAACAAACAAGAACAAAGATGGCACATAGGCTGGGAATGGTCCTGGAAAAAAAATTGTTTCCAATGATCAAAAAGAGTACAAGGTACTGAAACAGAAGACACTTGAGATAGGATCTTCAGAGAGAAACACAAAGCTAATAATTGGCTTCTCCATTTAACTCCATTGGGAACTACGCTGTCCCCAGATATATTTTTACCACATAATGGATGGTTCTCTACAAGAGACACTGGAAACATGAAACTTGGGCTCAATTGACACATGTTACCGACTGCTTTGATCATTGATTGTTGAACAAGATAAGATTTTTGAGCAACAAATACTTCGTAGTTCAGAGGGGATCCTGTTGGACCATCCGAAGGAGTAGAAGCAGCATGAGTGAGAGTAAGGATCGCATGTTGCCATATGGATGGACCGAGAGAACTTGTGATTGTCCTTAACATTGGTAAATCATTTAGATCTGTGGTTTGGATATCTACTCTATCAACATAGAGAATGACATCCAGAGGAAACTTTTTCATATACCTCTTTACCGATGACAGTATCTTTCTGTTAAAAGCTTGCTCCTTCATAGGGGACTTGAGACCAGGTGTGTCAATGATTCTGATCTTGACTCCATCTATAGTTCCAGATATCTCTCTTACAGAGGTTGTAGCAGGTTCAAATGCATCTGTCATGACCATCATATCACCAAAAATATAATTAATTGTTGCACTCTTTCCAACACCACTTTTACCAAGAACTAGAATGTTCAAAGAAAAGTCTAAATCATCCTTAAAATCTTCTTCAAGCTTTTTTGCTAATATTTTAGCTGACCTAATGACAGATTCTTGATTTGAGCGCCTTCCAATATCTGCAACCAACCTGCATAAAACTTTTGAAACCAAGGAATCTTCAAGAGATAAATTTATTCGCTGGACAAGCCTCAAGAATTTCACACTTATGGTCTGTATCTTCTGTATTTTTTCCTTTTCTTGTTCACTTATAATGTGTTGGAACCCAGCTTGAGCATCGTCATCTGGTAAGAAATTGAAACTAGCTGGACCTTTGAGGAAAATAACATTGGATTGATCAGCATAAGTGACTGTAACTGAGTTGCAATCTGATTCACCACCACTGTCAAAATAAAATAATTGACTTCTCACATCATCCTTTGATGAGTTCATTCTTCCATCTGGACTACTGACCGTCTGTTCTTCATGAGAGTTCTTTCCAGAACCTTTTGAACTGAAAAAAATAGAGAGGGCTGCTATTTGTTCCCTGAACTGCTCAAGGCCAACTGACATATACTCTTCCATATTATCATCCAAAGCTGAACCTTCTTTTTTTGATTCTTGACTTACTATGTTTAGCTCCATAGTAGCCTCTTTATTTACAGTGTCACCGAAGTCCAATGTTTCCACATTTTCATTTGAATGGTTATCACAAAACAGCCCATCTTCTTGAATGACATCTGAAACAGTTTCAGGCAAACCCTTCTCCAAATATGCCCACTTTTCAAGTAGTGCATGATCCGAATGTTCAGAATACTCAACACCCTGAATTTTGTTACCTTCACAAGCATCACCATTGCATTCAAAACCAACAGCAGAATCGTGCAGCATAGCTTTTGAGTCAACTACAGATTCAGTTATGCTTTCCAGTTTCTCACTCTCACTTTCTTGATGAGAAGCAGCAACACCTGGACTTCCATTAGCTGCATTGCTTTGAGTTGTTTTAGTAATATATTCACTATTTTCAGCTAAGGCATCTGATAGAGATTCACCTGAATAGGGATTCTTTTCGTCTAAGAATTCTAAGAATTCAACAATTGTATTCTCCTCCAGCATCATGCTGTCTGTAATACCCTCATCATTGAACTCCAATAAGCCAGTGTTTGAAATTTCTTCCACCATACCAGCAGAAGAATCATGTAATGTAGCTTTTGAAGCCAGTATTGTGCTCCTATCTTCAATATTTTCACCTGTTTGGGGACTCTGTTTACCTAAATCGTTAACACTTATACTCTGCTGTGGCATCATAGTTTCGCTACAGTCCTCAGCATATGATTCCAATAAACAAGTATTTGAAATTTCTTCCACCGTATCAGTGGTACAAGTGTTGTTGTCCACTTCCCAATTCCTTTGTATTACAGCATCGTCATTCTCAATCAAATCAACCCTAATTATTTCACCATTTCTATCTAAACCATATAGTTTCATATCAACTTTTTCAAATTCATTTAAAGCAACTTTTACCTTCTCAAATTCCTCATTGTTCAAACTTTCTTGTGAACACTGCGACATAGCATCCGAATCAGTTGCAATAGAGCTTCCATCACAAGCTACTCTTAATCCATTACCACGCATTTCCTCATCAATGGAAACACCGGAACTTGTATTCTCCAAAAATGTCAACTCGTTTGCATGTAAATTCTCGGAACTTTCTTCAACGTTCAGCGTCTTAATTATCGGTGCGACGACAATGTTCTCCGGTATTCTCACATCACTTAACATTTCATTATCTTCGTCTTCGTCTTCATCTTCATCTTCCTCGTCGTCGTTAGTAGATAAATGGGCGAATGGAGTAACACGCAGAGGTACTTGCACGAGAGGGGAAAGATCGTCAAGTTCAAAACACTCTTCTCCTTCTTCTTCATCTTGTTGAGAGGAAAAATGTGGTTCGGGTTCTAGGTCAGAGTTTGAGGCGGTATCGGAAAGTGTGGCGTCACTTGAAAAATCAGTTTCGGAATCATCAAGAGTAAGAGGAGCTCTGATAGGAAGGGAACTTGATAGAGGCATTTTGTCATGGAACTCGGCGGCGGTTACAATTGGAGTGGCGGAGACGAATGCGTTTGGATTTGACGCCATGCGCGAGCAATGTGTTTGTTTGTTTGTCTGTTAGAGATAGCTAGTGGTCACACTTTACCATTTACCAAAGTGGCTAACCGTCGAATCGAAGCGATTATTGTATTATTTGAATTTGAATACGCTAGCTAACAACCTATCGAAAGATTGGCCCATTGATCCCTGCGAAAAATTGTTAATGAATATATCTCTTTATTACTTGCGTACCCCTAGTGTTATACGGAAATGACAAAAATACTTTAGTATTTTTAAAATTATATTTCTTAAAATAATTAAGTCAGTTGATAATTTTATGTATTTAAAAAAATATATAAATAATAAATATTATTTTTATTAAATATTAATGTATTATGAATGTCATAAACAGTAAAATATATTGTATTGAAAATTATGCAAGTAGTACGTAAATTATTTTATCAAATATATATCTTAACCATTTTTAATGTAAAATATAATATATTTTTAATGTAAAGTATAATATATTTTGAAAGTTAGGTATATAATAGTAATTGAATTATAGATAGAAAAAAAATAATTAAAATTATATTAAAAATTATGGATGATATTTATTTTTAGATAATTTTTTTT
>JBBPBR010000007.1:4927222-4947572 GCA_037974775.1 Cicer pinnatifidum | reverse complement strand
TTTGATTTTTTTTTTTATAGATGTGCTAATAAATAAACTCACGTACAATTGTAAATTGTAGTATTTAGCAGTTGAATTAAATTTAATAAATTTTATTTTTTTTAAGAATGATATTTAAAAAAAGGGTTATTGAAAAAAAAAATCTAATATTTCAATTTGATAGATTAATTTTTAAGACTTAATATGTTTTTTATCCTAAAATTTAGAGTAGCTTTGATATTAATTAATCCCAACAAAACACCCTATAGAATCAAATCACTTTTAATTTGGTCATTGTTAGTTGCTTTTCACAAATTAAACACATTTAATTATTATCAAAATCAGAAAAAAGAAAGAAAAAAAACCAATAAGCTCATCTTCTCCCTCTGCGTTTTTTAACTGCCATCTCCCCCCATATCAACAAAGAAAGAGAATAAGGAAATCTGGATTTTGGAGATGAATATGGAGTTCGGAGATGAAGTTGTGTTAAAGATGAATTTCAAGATGAATATTGGGGGATATCTTTGAGGATTTTTTAAAAAATTGTTCAAAAATATCATAATTTTTAATTAGTGATCAGTAATAGGAATGATGAGTCATCATCCACATTAGTAATAAAATGAGTTGAGAGATCATTTGAAATTATAAGATCAATTAAAAAAAAAGTAGTTTTATAGAAACTAAAATCAAAGTAAACATCACTACGCCAAAAATGATATTTAACAGCGCCCCTTTTACAGCGCTTGCTAAACACAAGCGCTGTTGTAAATGTATTTGAAAAATAACGGAGCCTTTTACAGCGCTTTTATTCACAAGCGCTGTAAAACAAGCGCTGTTGTAGGTCATATAACGTTTGCGCATAATGTTATAAGGCTTTTACAGCGCCTTTTAAAAAAGCGCTGTAAAATGAAGCGCTTTCGCGTATGCTTTTACAGCGCTTTTTTCACAAGCGCTGTAAAAGGCATGCGCTTTAAAATAATTGGACCACCTTTTACAGCGCTTTTTTCACAAGCGCTATAAAATACAAGCGCTTTCATTGAATTTAACTACCTATTACAGCGCTTTTATTGACAAGCGCTGTAAAAGACATAAATTTCAAATAATTATATACGTTGGGAACCCTCATATCCTCTACATCTTTCATCACCTCTACTCTGGGAACCCTCATACCCTCATATCCATTACGTGTTGTGCCGCCATCTACCTATTACGTGTTGTCTCAGGTATTTTTTTTTTTAACTAGATTTTTTTTATCAAATTAAAAATTCATACCACTTGATTTGTGTTAAATCTCTTCAACTAGTCAAAAATTCATACCACATGATCTGTTCTGTTTTTAAAATAATTGATTGATATTGGTTTCTTTTTGAAACTTGTTGATATGTTTTGAAAGCTTAATTATTAGTTTTGTAACTGCATTTATATAGGTGGTATAATATGGATAGGAAATGGATGTCAGCCAATCGATTGTCAAAAGAGTATGAAATTGGAGTGAAGGAGTTTGTTGAGTTTGCAGTGAAGAATGCAAAAGATCCAAATAGAGTAGTTTGTCCTTGTTTAAAATGTTGTTTTGGAAAACGTGTTAGAGAAGATGAATTAGAAGGACATCTAGTATGTAATGGAATTGATCAAAGCTACACATGTTGGATAAGACATGGTGAGAAAAAAAAAGGAAACACTAATTTTGAGAATAGTTCGACATATGCTTCAACTGACTTCGATACAGATACATATGAGCCGGATCGAGTTGATGAGATCGCAAAAGCAGTTGAAGAAGATCTTCGAGATTGTCCTAAAATGTTTGAAAGTTTGTTGAGTGATGCAGAGAAAGAATTATATAATGGTTGTACTAAATTCACAAGACTGTCGGCGATATTAAAGTTGTACAACCTAAAAGCGAGTAATGGATGGTCTGATAAAAGCTTTACAGAATTATTAACACTCATAAAAGATATGTTGCCAGATGATAATGAACTTCCCAGTCGAACCTACGAGGCTAAAAGGATTTTGTGTTCTATTGGCATGAGTTACGAAAGGATTCATGCGTGTCCTAATGATTGCATTTTATTTCGAAATGAATATGAACTACTTAAGGCGTGTCCGAAATGCAATGTCTCTCGATATAAGAAGAAAGAATCTACTCCAGCAAAAGTCGTGTGGTATTTTCCTATAATACCAAGATTTAGGTGCATGTATCGCAGTGAAGAAGATTCAAAACACTTGACATGGCATGCAGATGAAAGAATTAGAGATGGAATGTTTCGACACCCTGCAGATTCCCCACAATGGGCAAAAATTGATCACGAGTATCCTGAATTCGGGATAGAGTCAAGAAATCTAAGACTTGCACTTTCTACTGATGGAATGAATCCACATGGTCTTCAAAGCATCTCACACAGCACGTGGCCTGTGATTTTGGTAATATATAACCTACCTCCATGGTTATGTATGAAGCGTAAGTTTATGATGTTGTCTCTGTTAATTTCTGGACCCAAACAACCGGGGAATGATATCGACGTATACTTGACTCCTCTAATAGAAGATTTAAAACGTATGTGGGAGACAGGTGTGGAAGTTTATGATGGGTATAAGAAAGAATATTTCAATTTGAGGGCTATGTTGTTCGGCACAATTAATGACTTTCCAGCATATGGTAATTTATCAGGATATAGCATTAAAGGTCAATGTGCATGTCCTGTATGTGAAGAGAGTACAAATTGGATGCGGTTGAAACATTGTAAGAAGAATGTGTTTCTTGGACATCGTAGATTTTTACCTTATAGTCATCAGTATCGTTGGTGGAGAAATGCATTTAATGGAAAATCAGAGGAAGGTAAAGCTCCTTTACCACCGACTGGATATCAAATACTTGAAAAAGTACAAGGTTTAACCAATAAATTTGGCAAACCTTTTGCGGGAGAGCTGGTCAAAACTGGGTGGAAGAAAAAGTCAATTTTCTTTGAATTACCATATTGGAAGTCATTGTATATAAGACATTTCCTCGATGTGATGCATATTGAAAAAAATGTATTTGATAGTGTTATTGGTACGTTACTCAATGTTCCAGGAAAGTCTAAAGACGGCATCAACGCAAGATTGGACTTGGTCGATATGGGAATAAGAAATGAATTGGCTCCAGTAAAGAAAGGAAATCGCACATATCTACCTCCAGCCGCTCATACTCTATCTAGAAAGGAAAAAATTGTTTTATGTAAATTTCTACATGAAGTTAAAGTTCCAGAAGGATACTCTTCGAACATTAGAAATTTGGTTTGTATGAAAGACCTCAAGTTAAAAGGTTTGAAGACTCATGATTGTCATATTCTAATGGAGCATTTGCTACCAATAGGTATACGTTCCATTTTACCTGAAAAAGTTCGACTAGCATTAACTAGATTATGTTTCTTCTTCAGGGAAATTTGTAGTAAAGTGATCGACCCTGAGAAATTACCGACATTGCAGAGGGAAATTGTTGTTACTTTGTGTGAGCTTGAAATGTATTTCCCACCATCGTTTTTTGATATAATGGTTCACCTTACTGTTCATCTGGTTAAGGAGACACAACTTTGTGGGCCAGCTTATATGAGATGGATGTATCCGATAGAACGATATATGAAAATATTAAAAGGGTACGTAAAAAGTAGAAGTCGACCAGAAGGTTGTATTGCTGAACGATACATTGTTGAAGAGGCTGCTGAATTTTGTACTGAATATCTGTCCAATGTTGAATCCATAGGGCTTCCCATGTCTCGTCATTCGGGAAGACTATCAGGAGAAGGGATAATTGGAATGAGACTACTGACTATATCAAGGACAGAATTGGAGCAGGCACAATTGTATGTTCTGCACAATGATGATGAGGTTCAACCGTATGTTACAATACACATGGATCAGTTATCTCGTTTGAACATGAATAGGAATCAAAATTGGATAACTCGAGAGCACAATCGAAGTTTTATACCATGGTTAAAAAATCACATAAAGTCAAAATTTGACATAGACCCCGGATCAATTTCACAGAGATTGAGGTGGCTAGCAAATGGTCCGAGCTTACATGTCTTTTCTTACACTGGTTATGTTATTAACGGCTATACATTTTATACCAAAGAACAAGATGATCAGACCACTATGCAAAATAGTGGAGTCACTCTCGTAGCTGAAGCGATGCATGTCTCAAGTGCAAAAGACAAAAACCCAATATATGCAAATCTATCATATTTTGGGGTTATCGAGCGCATATGGGAGTTAGACTACACAATGTTTCGTCTTCCCATATTTGGTTGCAAGTGGGTCGATAATAATAATGGCGTTCGGATTGATGAGTCAGGATTCTTGCTTGTTGATTTTAATAGGGTGGGATACAAAGACGAGCCTTTTATTTTAGCGTCGCAAGCTCAACAAGTGTTTTATGTCACCGATCCTTCTGATGATAAATGGTCTGTTGTCTTATCGACCAATAAAATAAGTGATGATAACAACAATGATGAAGATGTTGGTAATGATCTTTTATTTGCAACATCACAACAACCACATGAAATTGATTCAACTGATGATGGTTTATATCTTAGAGATGATCATGATGAGGGAATTTGGATTAATCCATCGTTTCGTATTGTAAATGGACAAACAAATGTGAATCCCACCAGGAAAAGAAGAAGGGCATCTTAATGTACATGTTTAATTGTTTTATATAAGCCATGCATGTAATCTGAATTATTGTTGTAATCTGAATTATTGTTCTATTCTGGTTTTATTTGTAATCTGAATTATTGTTCTATTCGGGTTTTATTATTGTAATCTGAATTATTGTTCTATTCTGATTCTATTCTGGTTTTATTGAATTATTGTGGTATTATATAATCTGAATTATTCTGGTTGTATTCTTGTTTTATTGTTGTCTAAGAAGGCAAGCATAACCAGTGATTATTGCATGTTTATGTAAATTTGGACAATTACAATTCTTAAGAACTATGCATGTAAAAAAAGTGCATGTCTTTTACAGCGCTTTTTAAAAAAAGCGCTGTAAAAGGCCCTTTTAAAAATTAAAAAATGAGACATTTTACAGCGCTTTTTTTAAAAAGCGCTGTAAAAGACTTTAAAAATAATAATGAAAAGATAACTAACATGACTTTCTCTAACAGGATTTTCTTCAAACACCTTTTACGCATCATGGGAATCCCCAAAAACACATTGTTAACAAAAACATCAGATCCATTGTTAACAAAAACATCAGACACATTGTTAACAAACCCATTTTTCGCAACATGGCAATGAACCTGTAGATCAAGTTACGATTTAAGAATGAAAGGGAATGTAAAGAGATAAAAATGACTTTGATGTTTGGTGAAGATTGAAAGAGTTAGCTTTGATGTTTGCGAAGAAGATGCATAAAAGGACTTTGATGTTTGGTGAAGAGGAAGATATTTTGGTGGGACATAACAAAACACAAAAATAACATAATAAGGCCTTTTACAGCGCTTGTTGGGATAAGCGCTGTAAAAGAGTCTTTTAAAAATTTAAATAAGTCCTTTTACAGCGCTTCTTTGAACAAGCGCTGTAAAAGGCTATTAAAAAAACATTATATAACATACTAAAACAATGAGGCCTTTTACAGCGCTTGTTTGTAAAAGCGCTGTAAAAGAGTCTTTTTAAAAATTTAAATAAATACGCCTTTTACAGCGCTTTTCCAAAGAGCGCTATAAAAGGCTAAGCCTTTTACAGCGCTTGTTTATAAAAGCGCTGTAAAAGGGTTATAAAAAAGCGCTGTAAAAGGGTTATATATATAACAGTAACCTCTTCAGTTTCCTCTTCATTACGTAATCTACACTATCATCTCAACCTTCATCGTTCTTCTCTTCTTTTGCAAACCCTATAATCTCGTTCATTACGAACCTTATTTCCACGATCATCGCTTCATTTCGAACCTTATTTCCATCCAAGATCATTTCGAACCTTATATTTTCATTGAAATACGTAACCCTCATTACGTATTTCTTCAAAACCGTTTTTCTGTGACATTTATTGCTGTGAAATTTCTTCGTTCGCTCTTTTCATTGCATTTCATCCTTCTTCGAACCATTATACAGGTATTGATGTTATTTATTTTTTGTAATCATTAAAATGCATGTTGAGCTTGTTTAAAATATATATACTGATACATGTTGAGCTTGTTTAAAATAATGCATGATGCATGTTGAGCTTGTTGAAGTTATACTAAACTGCATGTTGAACTTGTTGTAGTTAAATGGATACAAACAGAGATTTAGAATGTCAAAATGAAGAAGTTGGCACCAGTAGGACTTATGAAAATGAAGTCAAACGTGGTGCAACTATCATGCAGAAAGTCATTAAAGCTAGGAGCAATGGGACCAAGTTTGAGGTAATACTATACTATACTCTGTTTGCTGTGTATTTTTTTAGGTTTTTTTAATAGCATGTACTTACTATATGAGTTTATTAGGTGGGATGGAATGAAAGTGGTCAGCCAGTTGACCCACACAGCGCAATGTTTGTGAGCTACATTGGGGCTGTTGTGCGTCAAAATATTCCAATAACAATTGACGACTGGAGAGAAAAGGCATTGAAGGATGCCAAAGATATCATCTGGAATGATATTCAAGTAAATTTTTTGATCCAATCTTTTGTCATTTATAAATATTTTCATTGAAATACTTTACTTATAATTTTTTTCATTGCAGGCATCTTTTGTCCTTGATGAAGGACGAAAGAATTATGTATTGAGAGTTGCTGGCAAAATCCATCGTGGATTTAGATCGCATCTCTCAAACTTCTATCTTAAAGATAAAGAAGGAAACACAACAGCTGAACCTCCAAAGATATATCGACATTATATATCAAATGAGGAATGGAAAGCGTTTGTTTCCAAACGTACTGACCCCGCGTTTGTCGTAAGTGATTAATTTATTAGCATTTGTGTGTTTTATTATTTATATTCGCATCGTATTTTAAATTTTTACATAATTGCTATTTTAAAAATGATAATGAACTTAACTATTTTAATGTTACATGTATTTTAGGAGACCATCTCTCAAAGTTCTGAATGTGAAGAGGGCAACAAGGATAGTTGCCGGGATATTTTGGGCAAAGTTTTTAATGTTCCTGAATATTCCGGCCGAGTTAGGGGGAAGGGATTTGGCGTAACTCCCAGAAGCTTTTTTCCTCAAGAGAAGCGCCAAAAACCTTCCAACGAGGAAGTATTAGAGAAGCTCAGAATCCTATCTGAGCAAGTGGCACAATTGGTGAATACAAACAAAGACAAGCAACTTCCGGTTCAGCTCCAAGGTGAACTACAAATGGAGAGTGAAAGCGGGAGTTGCAACGTCGGTTTGAAAAATATTCCCGAGGTAATTAATTACTTACTTGCTTATGTAATTACTTATGCATTAAACAATATTATATATTAACTGTACTTATGTTTTAACTATTGATTTAGGGTGTCACTTCGTGTTTTCTATACTTGTCCTCGCCCACTCATCGGAAGGTGGGAAAAGCAAAATTGTACAATACTTTGGGAGAAGTATTGCACAACACTCCGATCCCAAAGGGCCATGTCAAGGTATCGCCTACTGTTGCTTTCGAACCAACTGCACCGTTGTCGATACCGGACAACGACGGAGATATGCAGTCATTGGGCGAAGCTATCGGTAGTTACGTGGCATGGCCCACTAACCTTGTTGCCCTCATTAAGAGCCCTCCCAGAAACAAATCAGTGACGTCTCCCGATAAGGTTTGTCACATTTATTGCATAAGCTTTGTCAATTTTTTCAGATTCAATAAACTAACATTTAACCTCATTTTTGTAGGTCCAAATAAATAAACCACCCGTACATCCAAAAAAAAGCAGCAAACCTCAAAAATTGGAGGTTAATAGAGCTGCCAATAAAGCTGCCAAATTTGCAGCAATAAAAAAATTGGATCGTGGCAAATCAGTCGCTGCTGCTGCTCCTCCTAAAATAAGTCAGCCACGCCTTGGTAAATACGGGGCGTGTCTTGACATTCAAGTAAAAAAGAACCTATGCAGCAGCGACGATTGCCGCATGATACATATGAATAAAGAAATATTCGGAGAGGAGTATGAGGAATTATTCGACAAGGAGCACGTATACAAGCTTCTCGAACATAAGGAGCTCAGTGCAACTGTAATGAGCTTGTATATAAGGTAAAAAATACTTTTAATTGCATTTATTGGTAATTAATTAAATGCATTGGTAATTAATCTAGTTTAAAATTTTCATTGAAGGTTTTTGCATGAGAAGGTCGTGTGCCCTAGGAAATTATCGAATAAATACTCATTCTTCTCTCCGCATAAAACGTCCATGTGGAAACTGGATGAAGACAATGTAAAGAAATAAATTGTAAATATGTTTTTAGGAAATATTTCAAAGGATAAATTGTTCTTAGCACCATATAATTCAGGGTACGTAATTTTATCTTTTTTAATTGATGAGAATTTAATTTATTAGTTGTGTATAGACCAAATTGTGTAACCAATTTTTTGTTGTTGTAGGGCACATTGGGTGCTATTTGCAATCAATGTCGTCTCTGAAGTTGTATACTATTTGGATCCCTTGCATGGCGATTACAACAATCACTCCGAAATCAAGACTTTGTTCGACACGTAAGTAATATTCATTTATTTTTGTTACACATATATATAAATAAGTGTTTGTTCATGCTAAAATAATCACATTTATTCATTTTATAGTGCATTAAAAGTTTTTCGAGCTCAAAGAGGTGCGGTAGTGTCGAAGCAAAAGTCTAATAATATTACATGGATCCCAATAAAGTGCCCTCGTCAAACAAACAATATCGACTGTGGGTACTATGTATTGAGATTCATGAAGGAGATTGTTGACAAGAATAAAACTATTATCCAAGAAACGGTACGGTATTTTGATTATATGATTTTCATATATAAATTATCTATATATTTGAAACTAACTTAATATAATATGTTCAATTTTTATATTGCAGTACTTTGAACATTCCAGTCCTTCATATTCTGAGCAAGATCTGATGGAATTAAAGGAGGAATGGTGTGAGTATGTGCTTGAAATGAAAATTATTTGATTTTCTGGGAAATAGCATGCTGCAAGGGACTGAATATTATATGGTGCATAGTTATTATATGTATATGATCATAGGACAGTATATAAACTTGCATATAAATATGTTGTAAATTAGATTCAATGTATATTCATACCAAATATGTTGTAAATTAGATTCAATGTATATTCATACCAAATATGTTGTAAATTACTGTGTATCATTGTTCTGGTTCTGGTTGTGTTACTGATTCTGTTTCTGTATCATTGTTCTGGTTCTGGTTCTGGTTCTGGTTCTGGTTCTAATATTAGTGATTCTGGATGTGTTGTGTTGTGTGAACTGGTTCAAACTAATTTTGGATAAAAAGATAAAAGACAGCGCTTTATAAAAAAAGTGCCATAAAAAGCTAAAAAGCTAAAAAACGCTTTTAAAATATATACAGGGTTAAAAAAAAAAAAAAAAAAATAACACCTTTAACAGCGCTTTTTACAAAAAGCGCTGTAAAAGGCACCCAAATATGTATTATGGGTATGCCTTTTACAGCGCTTTTTGTAACAAGCGCTGTAAAAGGCACCCCAAATATGTATTATGGGTATGCCTTTTACAGCGCTTGTTACAAAAAGCGCTGTAAAAGGCACCCCAAATATGTATTATGGGTATGCCTTTTACAGCGCTTGTTACAAAAAAGCGCTGTAAAAGGTACCCAAAATATGTATTATGGGTATGCCTTTTACAGCGCTTGTTACAAAAAAGCGCTGTAAAAGGTACCCAAAATATGTATTATGGGTATGCCTTTTACAGCGCTTGTTGTAACAAGCGCTGTAAAAGGTGCATAATAAGCGCGCGTTATAAATGGTGCCTTTAAGAGCGCTTTTTTGAAAGCGCTGTTGTAGCTTTTACAGCGCTCGAATCTACAGCGCTTTTTTTTTTGAAAAAGCGCTGTAGAAGGCTTAAAAAAAGCGCTGTAAAAGACAATTTTTGGCGTAGTGCATAAATTACAGAAATCAAAACAATATTTAATTTTGGTAAAATCAACAAATAATGAATATGTTGTGTGATCATGCTATAATAGATTGCACGTGGTTGTTTAATTTTGTTTACAAATTATTGATTAAATGATAGTACTTCAATGTATAAGAAGTTGTCGCAATAGTATTTAAAAATATCAAAATTATAAAAATATATTTAAATGCATATTTTGTTTGTTAGTTTAATCTTTAATAATATATATTTATTATAGTAACACTTCACACCTTTAAATAAATCATTCTTTTATTGAAACACTCTTCATTTTCATACACTCATTCAATATTTAATTTTTTATTTATTTATCTTCCTAATATATGATTTTACCTATGGTATGATTCTTTCTATTTATTTATTTTTCTCAACTATCTAAAAAATGGTAAACCATCATTTTGATTTATGATTGTGCATGACATTGTAATTATAATCTCTAATTAAGTTAAAAATCTAAAACAATATGACTCATTCAAATTATTTGTCACTTTAATTTTTGATGTTAACTTTTATGTTACTTCTATTAATTGAGTGACGTATAGTATATGTGGTTTTGTAAGTTTGAGTTCACAAGTCATAAATTGGTTTAATAGTTTGAGTTGTTTTTAACATAACTGTAGTTTGTAATGTATTTGGCACTGTCGTAAATTAATTTAGTAGTTTGAGTTGTTTTTAACATGGATATTTTATAAAGTATTTGACAAATGAGTTACGTGTTTTTTGTCAATTGACAATTTAATTGTACTTATGTGTTTTGCCATTAATATATTGGCAGTGGTTATTTTGTCACGTCAATTAACATATAACTATTGACTTGAACCTAATGTGTTTTTTTATTATTTTAAGTTATTATAAATGTTAATGTAGTTATTTTGTATTATTTCATATTGTTAATATTTTTTTTGTGTTGTTTGAAATGACTTCAACTGTTGTGTAAAATCCAAAATAACATTTTAGTTTGTAAAGTTATAAATATATTCACAATAGTTCCCACAAAATAACACTTAATGTCATTTATTGAAAGTAATAAATTGAAATTAAAGTGATTATTGTATTATATAGGTACTGTCGAATTGGTCCATATACGTTGAGTCATAAAAACCAAAATATAATAGATTAAAAATTATTTACTAATTCATATACAGCTAAAAAAATTAGATCCGTGAATGTACAACCATAACACATACAATTGGTGTACAAATTCATTTAAAAGATTCAAATAAACCAAAAGGTAAATCATGTACTAATTGCACCAAAAGGATTCAAATAACATTATTCAAAATAAAATGATTACTTATCCAGAATTCAGTCTATTGTCATAAAAATCAGAATTCACATAATTATCATAAAACAAATTTCAAAATGAAATGCCATTGTTTATTAAATCAACAATATTTAAATATTTTTATTAAATCAAATACCAAAAAAATGGTTTATTAAAAAAAAAAGAGAGGGGACATACTAATATTTTTTTTATATAGAAAGAAATTAAAATTTTTTGGATAATTATAATTATCTAAAAAAGCTTGTATTTCTTTGTATAAAAAAAACCGATTTCCAGTATCTTGTGATTGACGAAGTATACTTACTATATATCGACGCCTATTTCGTTCTCTTGGTTGTTGTTGTTGCTTCTACTTATCTCTCTCATCTTCTATTTCTTCCATCATCATCATTTTCTTCACTCAGAAGCACAAACAAATAATAAATAATAATCATAATAACAATAATAATAATTTAACAAAACCAACGGAAAGGGATATTCAAAGCAACGCTACGCTTACTTTCCATTGTTTGGGGGTTTTGCTTTTGCTTTTTGCTTTCCTCCACCACTTTCAGATCTGGAATCGCAATCCTTCATCATTTCACTACGCGGATCTCGATTCTCTACTCCATCGCTCTATTCTTCATTCTTCCCGTACTCGATTCCACTTCAATTCCAGTTTCGCCGCTTTTGGATTCATTACTCACTTTCATGTTCTTCTTCGGTTTTCAATTCTCCCCTCATCGTGAGTATTCCATTGCTATCTTCTTCTTTTTGTTTTTTCTGCTATTTTTTTTTTGTCGTTTATTAATTTAATTAGTTTTTGTTGTGACGATGATGAGTTTTTACTTTCCAATTTTAATGCGTGTGTATTATTTTGTGCGAAGCGTGTGTAAATAGATCTTGAAAATTGGCGCCCCAAAGACGGTCACAGCGCCACATGGGTGGCCAGAGCAATGCTGCTGCGGCTGCTCTGTATGACCACGCCGGCGCTGTACCTTTACACGGTGCAGCGGCAGGAACTGCAACCGATGCCGGCGATGCTGTTATGGCGCGCTGGTTGCAATCCGCCGGCTTGCAGCATCTGGCCTCTCCGTTGGCTTCCACTGCCATCGATCAACGTCTTCTCCCCAACCTTCTCATGCAGGTATTCACACCACTCTTTCCATTGGTAACAACTCCTTTATGTTCTCATTGGTAATTGTTCCTAGTTTTGAAGTATTGTCAGTTTATTTATTTCCTCCTTCGTGTGATAATTTGTCCACTTGAAGTTCTGCGTGAATATTTGGGTTAGTTAAGATATTCACTTTTGCTTCTTTGATTTTACAAGTTTTTAACTGGCATAGACTGCTATTTTTCCTTAATTTCTTATGCGGAAGTGATTATTGTATATTCAAAGTTTGTCAGATAAAGGATCCTAGTTTTGTGAGCATTGTATTTCCTTTCATGTTTTTGATGAGTTTGGGTAACTTCAAATTTTGCACCACTTCTTTTTAAAATGGCAAATGTTAGTATGTGTTACTGTTAGTGTTAATTATGTTAGTGGAGATAGAACCCTCAACCACCTTATCACTCTACCCCTTAACTCCCCCACCTCAACCACCAAGCTAACCTTATATCCCACACTTGCCTACATGGATCCTGAAGTTCAGCAGTCCCTGTATTTTGAGGGATACAAATGCTTATCTTTAGTATTTGGTATAAGAAGCTTTCATTGTCTGTGGTATTAGTTTGGTTGAACATGCTAAATGTTGTTTATTTTTCTGTTATTGTATACTACTGTGTATTGTGTATGATATGATGATAGTTTATGTGGTGACATAGATGAACATGTTATTGTCCTAGGGATATGGAGCACAGTCTGTGGAAGAAAAACAGAGGCTTTTTAAGTTAATGAGAAATCTCAATTTTAATGGGGAATCTGGTTCCGAACCATATACACCCACTTCCCAAACTTTAGGCGGAGTGGCTGTATCAGATGGGTTTTATTCTCCTGACTTTAGGGGGGATTTCGGAGCTGGTCTTTTGGATCTTCATGCTATGGATGATACAGAGCTTTTGTCTGAGGTATGATGAATTATATTGTAATTGGCCTGTTTGTTGAAATAAAGCAGTGCCATAGTTTGATTTCTTTTCTACATTTTATATACATGATATGTTCTACATGTGCAATTGCCTTCTATGTATCACAGAAGGTTTCTCCCAGTATCATCAATAGTTGTCATGGAAGGGTTACTGACATTTTATACCATCTTATGCAACTGTTTGTTTTGGTCTTGATGCGCAGCTATTTGTAAAATATTCTCAATTATATAAGCCGCTATTTAAACAATAATCTTGGATTTTAATCCTATAACCTATAGCTGTCTTGTTTGAACTTGTTACTTTTTCAAATTTCATGATTACTCTAATCCATCCCTTATTTTTTTGCTTAAAGTAGTACAAGTATCATTTTTCGTATATGATTCATTGGCTCTGATTCATTTCCTCTTTTCAGCATGTTATGCCAGAACACTTTGAGCCATCACCCTTTATGCCTGGAGGTACCAGAGTATTTGAAGATGACTTTAACCCAATTAGCATCAAGCAGGAAGTTGGGGAAGCAGACGCTGATGCGTCACACTTTTTACCCGTGAATGAAAAAGAGAGTATTACAAGAGAAAATAATGTTGCTAAGATTAAAGTTGTGGTATGTCGATGTTTTGTGCATATAAGTAACCTATACATCAATAAATGTCAAAACATGTATTTTTCCTGTGCTGTTGTAGTTTTACTTGGATTTTGAATTACATATCACCACCTATTCTCCTACTAATCACGATTTTTCCCAAACTAGAGCAAGAATTTGTACTGAAACAATCATCATTTGGAAAATAACACAATTGACTGCATTATTGATTCCTACACTTAAATGCAGTGAAGCATTTTGAACTTTTTTGTTCTACAATTAATATGCATGTTTGGATCAATAGCATTGTGGGAGGTTTTATTTATAATTACTCCAAGAAAAAAATGAATTTTTTCTCATAATGCATTTTTTAGGTACGCAAAAGACCTTTAAATAAAAAGGAGCTCGCTAAGAAGGAGGACGATGTTGTAACTGTATATGACAGTGCATATTTGGCTGTTCATGAACCTAAACTAAAGGTTTGTTGATGTTGGAGTCAAGTACTACGTTTACCATTTATTTTTAATAACGATATTAGTTCAAAGGTTGAATTACCTCTGGCTCAATATTGTGTTCTATTTTACATTGCAATTGTTATATCTATTAGCTGTTCAAAAGTCTAATTGTTTGCCCTATGATAAAAAGGTTGACTTGACAGCTTATGTGGAGAAGCATGAGTTTTGTTTTGATGCTGTTCTTGATGAGAATGTTACCAATGATGATGTAAGGAAGATCCTTGTCAAAATTTGGTTTTTTACTGTTCATTTATTTCATTAACCTCCATCCTTTGGTAGTTTTTGCACCATTATTTGGCTTGTCTGTTGTTGGTATTTGGTATTTATAGAAGCAATTAAATCTAAGGCATGGTTGCTTTGCAATAACAGGTATATCGAGTTACAGTAGAACCTATTATTCCTACAATTTTCGAGAGGACCAAAGCTACCTGTTTTGCTTATGGTCAGACAGGTGATAAGATCAAAGCTACCTGTTATTCATTTTATACTTGTTCTTAATGATAAGCACCTTCCAATTATACACTCCAAACCATTTAGCTTTATGAAATTTATGTATTTTTTCTTTTTTTATTTATATTTACTGGTTTGTTTATATATTTAAGTAGTTGCCGAGGATTATTGATACTGTTAGTAGTTGAACATATCAGTAGGGCCCCAACTGGAGAAGGGAAGGATAAAGATTAAGCTCTTTTCTTTTTCTTACTTGTGTAGTATTCAGTGTTATCAAAATAGCGGCTATTGTCAAAATAGCATTGCAAATTTTAAAAAAATTGCTATCGTTATGCAATACGTGATTGACAACACTGATAGTGTTGTTCCTGGGTATTTTGTGAAATATGTGCTCAATATATTTAACATCTCAAAATTATCAAATTTATAGTGACTGGCTAGAGTTTGTAGGTTATTAACGGCTTTAGATATACATAGTTGTTTCCCATGGTAGACGCAACCATACAAGTAACTGAAATTAAAAGTTGAAAACAAATCACTGTTAGTCTGGACATACTGCCCTTCAGTGAAGCAATATTTAATTATCAACATTGCCCATTCATGTTCCATTGCTGCTGCTTTATCCTTGTATGACCAGCCATCACCTTTATTCATTGTTGTGATGATAGTAGTGTTTGACTTTCAGGAAGTGGCAAAACATACACTATGCAACCATTACCACTCAGAGCAGCAAATGACCTTGTTAGACAGTTGCATCAGCCAGTTTACCGAAATCAGAGATTTAAATTGTGGCTTAGCTACTTTGAGATATATGGCGGGAAACTGTTTGATCTTCTTAGTGACAGGAAGTAGGTATTTCTTTCCTGTAGAGTATATTGGTGTTGTTTGTGTGACATTGTGTATATTAGTCTAAATGCATGAGTATGGTGATGCAATTCTATGTCCTTCAGGCATTATGTTTTCATTTGGCATGTATGCTTTGTATTTGTGATCTGGGCCTTAACTCGAAGATTGGGTTTTTAATCTGTGCATCATTCAGCGTGGCAAATTCATACATAAGAGTGTTACACTCAGTCCACTTAAAGTGACCCTTGGACAACACAACAATACATTCCTCTGGATTTCCTAGGCAGCACTAACTTCATCCTTTATCTAGAAAAAAATTATTGGTTTTTTTGGGACATCCATCTCTCCAAATTATTATGCAATTACAGAAGTTGTCTTGCTTACTCAGTGCATTAACCTGCATATTATATTTGTCAATAGATTGCTGAGTGGCTGCGTGCTTTTTGAATAGGAAACTTTGTATGAGAGAAGATGGACGACAGCAAGTTTGTATTGTAGGACTGCAAGAATTTGAAGTTTCTGATGTACAGATTGTCAAAGATTTCATTGAAAAGGGTAATGCATCAAGGAGTACAGGTTCCACTGGTGCAAACGAGGAGTCCTCCAGGTCACATGCTATCTTACAACTGGTTGTAAAGAGGCACAATGAGGTAAAAGAGAACAAGCGAAATTATGATGGAAATGAGGCAAAAAGTGGAAAGGTTGTTGGGAAGATTTCTTTCATTGATCTTGCTGGAAGTGAAAGAGGTGCTGACACTACTGACAATGACCGTCAGACAAGGTACTTTTCAACTGGTATTAACTACTCTGCTGCTTCCATGGGGGCTTCTAGCATGGTCTATACATGTTTAAGATTTTTGTTGATAACATTAATGTACCAATTCCTTTAGCATTGCTTTTAACATACTAACATTATTTTTTTACGGAAACATACTGGCATATTAAGTTTGATCGTTATTGTAAATTTATTTGGAAGTATTGTTAGAGCTCTCTTTTTCTTTTCATTTTAGTTTGTTTACTATTTACATCTTGACTGTTTTGAAAATGAGGAGCATTTGGAAATATAAATCATTTTAGTTAATAAAGGTAAATGAAACAAGATATTTGTTCTGGTTTCTTGTACTAAACAATAGCTATGGTTGAATTTTAACTTAAATATGCTTTTCTCTGTAGCTACTGTATTTTGAACATGTTATAAAATTGAAATTTTAATTCTGTATGTTTGCATCTTAGCTTTTTGTCTTAGTTTTTAGTTATGATTTTTGCTATACTTGGTAGTCGAAACTAAATTAAACGCAATAAAACCAGGGAATGCTTAGTTGCACAAATTTCTTGTTGTTTAAGTTATAGAATGTTATTTTCATGTAACTGCTATGGACATGGTTTGATTAACCAATGCTTCCTTGGGTTTCTTCAATCCCAGTCCTGTGGCAATTATCTTGTTCAGATCACAAACCTTATCAAGTAGAAACAATTCTCTTTACTTTTTTTCTACTGTGTATAGGATTGAAGGAGCAGAAATCAATAAGAGTCTTTTGGCTTTGAAGGAATGCATTCGAGCTTTGGACAATGACCAGATCCATATTCCTTTTCGTGGAAGCAAACTTACGGAAGTGCTCCGTGACTCTTTTGTGGGTAATTCAAAGACTGTCATGATCTCTTGTATATCTCCAAATGCGGGATCTTGTGAACACACACTTAATACCTTGAGATATGCTGATCGGTATGTGTTCCCTTATTGTGATTATGTTCATAACCAGGTGTCACTTTCTCCGTGCACATGCATGTTTGTCGATATTAATTGTTTTCATCATATTGTGAACAGAGTTAAGAGCCTGTCCAAAAGTGGAAATCCTAGAAAGGACCAGGCCCCAAATCCAGTACCTCCGTCAAATAAAGAGGTTTTATCCACATCATCCCTTCCAGATAGTGCTTGCGCATATGATTTTAGTGATCAACGTCAAGAGGTGAAAACAATGGATACGGGCAGGAAAGCTATTGAGAAAGAAAATTCTTTATGCGGCTCTGCTGCTGATGTTGACAAGCAATCATCAAGTTTTCCTTCCAGTTATATATTCAGTGGACGAGAGGAGAAAGGTTTGGCTTCTGTCTCAATGGACAGGGACAGGTTAGAGGTCAAGAATTCTACTAGTCAAAAGATGAACCCTTATTCCCATAACGATATGGATGAGAAAGTGCAAAAAGTGTCCCCCCCGCGCAGAAAAGGGACCAAAGAGGAGAGATCTGAAAGGCCTTTGAACTGGCAGAAAAGGGATGCCAATGGTTCTGATCATTTGACTACAAGCTCCAAGCAGCAGCCCACAGGGAATTACAATAGAGTTGCCACTGGATCCCGACAGCCTGAAACAGAAACCTCTCCTGATGTGAATGTCAGCGCAGTTCTTGAGGTTTGCCAAATATTTAGAATTTCCCTTTATACATGTTTTCAGTTGAATGTAAAACTCATTTGGGGTATCAGTTTAACTTCTTAGTAATATATCTGCAGGAGGAAGAAGCACTAATTGCTGCTCATAGGAAAGAAATTGAGGACACAATGGAGATTGTCCGTGAAGTGAGTTATTACAAGTTTTACTTTAGCATCAAATTAGCATTCTATGAAATTGAGTTTCTATATGCTTTTCTAAGGCCACTTTCAGGCTTGAGTTACTTTCATTGTTTACTATAAAATTTCTGGAAACAACAAATAAAATGAAATCAAGACTATTTTTACTATTAAAAATATTTTCATAAACCAACTAGATCCAAAGTTTCCACTGCAACTAATTGACTATCTAGCTTTTGATATAACTGTTTCCTCTGATTCTACTGCAAGTTTAGTGATGATGGGATATGAATATAATACTTTCTGTTTGTAGAGTAGTTGTTTGTTGGTTCTCAATTTCTCATCTAGTATTGCTTTTGATTCTTAGGAAATGAAACTACTGGCAGAAGTGGACCAACCAGGAAGTCTTATTGACAATTATGTAAGCCAGTTGAGTTTTGTGCTTTCTCGCAAAGCAGCTAGTCTTGTCAGTCTTCAGGCTCGCCTTGCAAGATTCCAACATCGACTAAAAGAACAGGAGATACTAAGTAGAAAAAGAGTACCCCGATAAGTGCCTTGGTATCTCTTATTCAATGTTGATCATGTGTATGTAATTTTTTCTCTCCCGTGTTTGTTAGCAATATAGTTTGAAGGCTTTTGTTCATTTTTTACGTCAACAGATCTTTTGTCGGATATTCAAATTAAATGTAAATGTATATTCGTTCCTTGTGTGATATGTGATATTACTTCTTCCTTCATATGGTAGCATGAGGTTTATGATATCTTTCTATGGCTGGTAAACTAGGTTGACACTCATTATTTTGTTTGATGATAACCATGTCTCACACGTTATGAAATTCATGGGTTAGAATATATGTAAACGCCTCCAACACTTAACATGATGAGATGGAGAAGACATTTGTCAGCGTCTTTTGAGGATCTTAGTGGGAACAAGATTCACCCTCTCATTTAATTGAATATTATACACACCTCACTTTGATGCCACGGAATACATGAACTCACATCCATATCCATATATTATATTTAAATCACGTTGTCTCTCTCTTTCATTGTTTAATAACCCATCCATATAAAATCTTTTTCTACAAATAACGAGTTTGTTTTGAAGCGGATTTTTTTTTTTAATAAGTTGAATGTACAGTAGTTTAAATTTATATTCATTCATGTAAAACTGAAATCATATATTATGGAATTATATATTTTTAGTTTAAATCAGAGAGTATTGAAATCGTTACCAAGTTATCACTTATATTAGTACTATGGATTTTTTATACGCAAAATGTTATTAAATTAGTGATTATCAGTATTGATCAGGACTTGTCACCTTTATCATTGTCTAAGATCTCCCATTACTATTAGAAAGATCTTACTTAAGCATCAATAGTATACAATTAGAGTGGGACAAAGCTGAAATATTCTCTCCTGGTCGCCTCAAAATCCTTTAATATAATCGGAGGCAATCGGATCATACATTGTTTTCAAGTATATATGCTTTTTCTTTAACGCATAAACAGCCACAGGAAAAGGAAATTACATACCCATCAAAAAACAAAAAGTGTGTTTCTCATTCCTCAATGGATCAATCATATTGTTCTGCATTGTATACAAAGTCCAAATTAGTAACACTAAATCATATAGATCCATAAGTGTTTAAGTTTTTAGAAATTTTATTTCTTGAAACACGTCTAGCACAGTTCAATATCGTAAGGGAAGAGAGAGAGAAAGAAATGATATATATTGATGATAGTTCTTCATTACATTAGCTGCAATAATACTTCAAATTTATATCTATCTTTCTTCTTTTCTTTTACATTGATGTTGTAGAATATTGTGATATGTAGTTCAAGTTATTATCTTAGAGAAGTGGGTACTTGAGTCATTGGGCGTTTGACAAAAATTTATGTATGATAAAGAAATTAAAATGTTACTCTCTAGTTCTTATTATTATCAGATAACTATTAATATATATATATATATAT
>JBBPBR010000007.1:4885066-4922645 GCA_037974775.1 Cicer pinnatifidum | reverse complement strand
TTAAATTTATACGAAATATTAATGATAATTTTTTTTATTGAAATCAAGTTAACTCATTTCATTATCAATAAAACTCAAAATACAATGCAGTTGCAAATGCAAATCACTTTAAGAGATATAAGAAATAATATTCTTACTAATAAATAATCATTATCACTAACCTGTTGTCTAAAATAAAACAACTCAAAAGTTGTTATATCTAACAACAATGTTCTTACCTACAAGATGTAAATAGTATAACCATGTCCTTGATTTTACATGGAGTATCATCAGCTCATTTACAATCAAATTCAAATATGACAATTCTAATGCCATACGTTAGAATCTAATAGAGATGATGCAGCAAATCCAAAGGTTAATCAAAGTAAAATTTTATTAAACTATGTTAAATAATTTAAAGTATGATTTTTTTTAACGTATTAAAATATAGTATCTTAGAATTTATTTATTCATCTGATAATTAACTTTTACTCTTTTATAGATATTTTATTGTCCAATAGATTATTGATTATTGATTACCTCAATATAGATAAGAAAATGCTCATCTCCCGATTTTGCTATCAACCCCCTACACATTACTATATGCTAAAATCTGATAAAAATTAATAAATATAAAAGATTGAATCATTCACCATAAATATAAAGGTCCGGGTTATGGTCTACAAGTCGGCCCAATAGAGATACTTTGCTTTATGTGAGTTTGTGGGATAACTTGCTTAGTTATTTAAAATCATTTATACACCTTTCGTATTTCACAGTTTTTTTTTTTTTTACCAAAAAGAGGTTACGTAAATACATATCGTTTTATAGATTTCTTTATTTGAGTGATCAATGACATTTTTTATATCTTTTGTTCATTTTAGTATTATTTTCAAGTTTTTTATATATTATTTTATTAAACTTTATTTGAAAGTAAGGAGGGAAAGAGGAACTTTTGAAGGCGATGGAATGAATAAAAATAAAAATAAAAATAAATTTATCACCTTATTTGAGAGAATGTTTAGTATTATTTTTAGGTTTGCCTACATAATTTTTTAAGAAATTTAAATATATTATTATAAAATAGAGTTTAAATAAAAGACATATAAAATTAAACGTAGTAAAACGTCGTATTAGATTTCAAAATAAAACATTATTTCATTGATTTATTAATTTATTAGTTTATTTAAAAATATATTAAATTACTTGTTTAAATAACTTATTAGAATAAATAAGTTTCTTAGTAAACTAACATGTGATATCAAATTCTCAAAATAGTCAAATTTGTGTTTGAAAAATAAATATATAATATGTAACAAATCAAATTTAGTCTTTGAAATTTTTTTTAAGATTAAATACATCGTTTGATCCTTAAAGTTATTTATTTTTAATAAATTATTCTTTTAAAATATTTTTTTGTAGCAATTTAGTCCTTTAAGTCTATATATATTTACATGGTTAACCTTTCGAACATATTTAATTCCAAAAAACTTATGTGCAATCTCAAACATCAACTACAAATACAACTTTTGTTGTGTTTAAGAATGTTGGAACATCTAAACCATCATCAAGGTCAAAGGAGTCGATAAGGCTGACAAAATAATAAATTTAAATATGTTTATTTTGATTTTTAAATGTTTTTTAATGTCTTATTTTGGATTATTTATTCGTCAATTATATATCTAAATAGATTGAATTATATGAAGGATCATTCTTTAATGTTATGTTTTGGATTATTCAACACCATGTAAGATTTTTATCACATTTTATTTAAAAGGTTGACCATGTATACGTTAATACTTTTTTTGAGATTAAAAAACAACATTTATCCGTTAAAATTAATAGAATTTACATATATCAATAATACAACTAACAATAGTTAATAACGAAAATAATGAATATGAGAACAAACTCACAATATTTAGATTAATAAAATAAAATACTTACAAATATAATAAAATTGAAGTGTCTGAAATATTCATTTATTTGAAATTGCAATGTTGAAAACGCTAAAGTAATTGATTGAATTTTCATCGGATAGAAGTTGATTTGTCAATCTGAAATCAAACAAATATTGTAATAATGCGAGAAATCAAAACAACAGCGCAACAAGATGAAAAAAACAAAACAATATCACATTAAGATTATGAAATCACAACAGCAACAAAAAACGCGAAGACAAAGTAAAATATATGTAAAAATCACTTTTATTAATTAAAAAAATGAAAAAAATAATTTAGAGGTGATTTTGAACCAAAAAATGACTTTAAACCACCCATTTTAAAATATAAATAAATAAAAGAAAGAAAAAAGAGAAGCAACTATTAGATTTCGAGAGAAACATCATTTTTGAAACGTTTATAAACTTAAATGATTAATTTGTTGCAAATATAGACTTAAATGATTAATTTATTATAAATAAAAAAATTTAAAAGACTGACTTGTTAAAAATAAATAACTTAAAAGAATCAATTAATACATTTATTTATTTTTATCAAATAAAACTTTACAAGTATAAACCTTACAAAACCTAACTCAATCTAATATATTTTAATCCCTTTATACAAAAGACTGTCTTCATTTTATTTCTATTTTCCCCTCCCTTTATCCTTATTAAAGTCATTCCTTCATATTTATTAATAATAAAAAAGTTATCCCCTCACAACTTAAAAAAAGTCTCAAATATTTTTACAAAAAAATATATTACAACATTGTGTCTTGTATACGGCTAGCTTAGGTATTGCATATACATGTTTGCTTTGTCTTCACCTTGGACATTTTTTTAATCAAATTCAACTTAGACATGTTTGAGTCATTAAGTAGGCCTGCCCATTTAACTATAGCTAATATCAAATTGATTTAGTCTAGACACCCAATCCTATAATAGGAATCTTTAATATCTCATTTTGATGTGAACTATTTTCTTTTCCATTTTACCCTTTACTTTATTTTAAAAGGTGATAAATAACCGCAAATAATTTGATAGTTTCATCCTAATGTCCACTTATTTTATTTTCATGATTACGAAATGTTAGTAACGTTAACGTCATAAAAAAATAGAAAAACACACAAGTATAGGAGTATCTATATGGACGCTTTGACAAGCTTGAACTATAATTTGTATAGAGAAAAAGAGTTCTAGACATCTAACACTCTTAGACACTTTGAATAAATGATATGATAACAAGAAATATAAATAAATAAAAAATTAAATGAATATATAAAAATTATAGATATATTAATATCATTAAGCAGAGTCAACTCGATATTTTGTGACGGTGGAGTATCCACGGCTGCATCTTGCAAGAAGCATATACTAGTATATAATGGATATAGATATATATTTTTTGCAGACACAAAATTATAGTGATGAGTGATCCACGAAAATCCCCCTTGGCTCTCGTGAGTGGTGGAATGAAACATTAATTAATTAATTAAAAAAAGAAAAATTAGAAAAATGGCGAACCTCAAACTTGGAAAATAAGTAAAGGAAAGAGAAAGCACCAATTCCGCGCACGATGGAACGATTATAAAGCCAATTTCCATGCATCACAAATCAGAGCAATTCCCTCTCCATCTTCAATTCTACGAAACAACAAAAAACAAAAAGAGTAATAGTACTGTGTGTGTGCAAATGCAGATGCAAATTCAAATGCAAATTCAAGTGTAAGAAATAAACAAAAAGAAGATGAGCTCTGAACTAATTCATAGAAACCAAACAAGAGAATATCAGCCTGATAATCCTCGCAACACAGATTCATCATCAATTCGTCACAATTCTACACCTCCGAAATCAAGGAACATGCTTCGAGATCGAGCACCGTTCCTCCTCATCGGCATTGCAATTTCCACTCTCTTCTTCCACTTTCTCCCTTCTCTTCAAAATCATCATGACTCGTCGTTCATCCAAACCGAGTTGACTCTTCCGACTCGACGAGTTTTATTAGAGGAACACGGCTCCACACGCAACAACGAAGACGAGAGAAAAGGAAGGGTTCCTTTGGCCGTTGGATTGAGAAATAAGAAAAACAAGAGAGTACTGATAACCGGTGGTGCCGGTTTCGTTGGAAGCCATCTGGTGGACCGTTTGATGGAAAGAGGTGACAACGTGATCGTAGTGGATAATTACTTCACTGGAAGGAAAGAGAACGTTATACATCATATTGGTAATCCCAATTTTGAACTTATTCGACACGACGTCGTTGAACCTATTCTTCTTGAAGTTGACCAGATCTATCACTTGGCTTGCCCTGCTTCCCCTGTTCATTACAAGTTCAATCCCGTCAAAACCATCATATCCTTCATCATTTATTTACTAATTATCTCTTTTTTGTTTATAATAATATTGTATATAATGTATGCATGATTTATTGATTGAAATATTGGAATCCTTGATTCAAATTATGATTTGGTGTGGAGTGCACAAGACTAATGTGGTGGGGACATTAAACATGTTGGGATTGGCAAAGAGAGTGGGTGCACGTTTTTTGCTGACTAGCACGAGTGAGGTGTATGGTGATCCACTACAGCACCCTCAGGCTGAGACTTACTGGGGAAACGTTAATCCCATTGGTGTAAGAAGCTGTTACGATGAGGGAAAGCGTGTTGCTGAGACTTTGGCAATGGACTACCACAGAGGCGCTGGCATTGAGGTTGCTTAGCTTGCTTTCATATCTTTGATATTAATCCATTCATTAATTAGAAGGGATTGATTTTGATTTAACTACTTATAGGTGAGGATTGCTCGAATCTTCAACACATATGGACCAAGAATGTGCATTGATGATGGGCGTGTGGTCAGTAACTTCGTTGCTCAGGTAAGCCTATGTTATATTTTTTATTTGAGGTTACTTATATATTTAGCTGTTGTTTTCCTTTAACTAATTCATAATTTTAAACTGTATGCAGGCATTGAGGAAGGAACCTTTGACTGTTTATGGCGATGGAAAACAGACAAGAAGCTTTCAATATGTTTCGGACTTGGTATTCTTTTTCACTTGTTTGGATCAACACAATCCTTTTAATACTATGGAACTGTTTAAATATTAATGAAGCTTTTCACATATATAACAGGTAGAGGGATTGATGCGGCTGATGGAAGGTGAGCATGTTGGGCCTTTCAATCTTGGCAACCCTGGTGAATTCACCATGCTTGAACTTGCTCAGGTACTTACCTACTCATTACTTTAGGTTGCATATAATCTTATCTATATAGACGGAATGCCAAACTTTTGTGTGATTTTTTTTATTTATTTAAAAATATGAAAACATAAATATATTATAGATATATATTTTTCTTCTAATTTGTGCAGGTGGTACAAGAGACTATAGACACAAATGCGAAGATAGAGTTCAGACCAAACACAGAGGATGACCCACACAAAAGGAAGCCAGACATCTCCAAAGCGAAAGAGCTTCTTGGATGGCAACCATCTGTGTCCCTCCGTGAGGGACTACCTCTAATGGTCTCTGATTTTCGACAAAGATTATTCGGTGACTCAAAGGGTAATGGAGGCAAAGGTTCATCTGCAGCATAGATAGAGTACAACTCAGGTGGAAAATAAAACAAACTTAAAAGAACAATAAGTTAGTGAAAATAAACATATATGTATAATAACAAACAAAAAAATTAACTTATTTGGCTTGTTTTGGATCAAATTAGATATATATATGTATTAGTCATTGGATGAGATTTATATACGTCTGGCAGCAAAATAAGCAGCAAGGGAAAAGGATGCATTTTTTTGTTGTATTTTATTTGTATAACGTGATTTACCAACATATTATTGAGAAATGCAGTTCTATATTACTGTGTATATACAATTCTTCTTATTCTCAAGTGTTACTAGATTCATTGAATATAAGACACGCGGAATGGGGGAAAACCTCTAAATTTACTATCATAAATTAAGTGCAAATATATAAGGGGGAAAAAAAACTAAGCAACAAGACAAGACATACAGATTCCCTTTTTTGTATATATGAATGCATATACGATTAAGTGTACATATGATCTAAAGTCTCGTGTGTTCATTTTGGTCCAAAGTCTCTATCTTTTATTCCATGAATTTCAAATTCTCTTTAAGCACCAAATAGAGGCCCCATCCAAATTTCCTGAGGAATTGGGTTTGTGGTTTTTTCCAACTAGTAAACAGAAGGGATAAAGATTGACTAGAGTCACTGGCTCACTGCAATCGCACATAAATTACCAATGAATGTATTTATTACTACATCATAGCACTTGATTTTTTCATTCAGAAAAATAAATAAAAATTTAAAGTGAAAATTGAAATATAGATGTGGAGGAGAGGATAGGGTGGCTAAAAGTTCGGGAATAGGGGTTTTTGGAAGAAAAAAAAATTAGAATTTTTAATTTAAAAATTCAATTTTTTAGCAACTTTTTGACATTTGTTGCTCACCCACCCATCACTGCTAGGATTTGCTTTTCTCTCTCTTGCTCCCACGTGTCATGATAAAAATACCTGTTTGGTTGCACATTGCAACCTTCAAACGTGCGTCCGTCGACGTTTAAGAGTAAGTTCATTAAAAATTATTATGAATCGATTCAAGAACCAAAACCAAGTTTGGTTTGAAGCTCAAATTAAAAGCTTTTATAGTCAAGTAAAAGCCATTTTCATTTTTTTATAACTGAAAGCGATGCTTCTTCTTACCTATATTTAAATAGAATATAAAATTATAATATATATATATATATATATTGCAGAAAAAAATTATAATCTATAATAATTCAAACTCATGTTATTTCAAATCCATAATAATTTATAGATAAAAAATTAATTTTCGTAATTATTCAAATTAAAATTAATTTTGAATATATAATTACAAAAATTAATTTTATTATAATCTATAAATTATTCAAACGTTTTATATTAATAAAAAATATTTTTATATTAATAATATTTATATATAAATAAAATTATATTTAACTAATTTTTAATTAAAATCAATTCTATCAAAATTAATTATCACCACTATAGAATCAAATACTTAAAGTGACACCAGAGATTACGATCTTAGAATAGAATTCACATTTAAATTCAATTAACTAAATTAAGTTCACTGTTAATAAAAAATTATATGTGTTTGTCCATGTGGCACTTCCATTAAACTAATCAGCAACGATCTGATAAACGTGGATTATTTCGTTAACGACTAAAACAATAAGGGTTAACAAAATAATAAAATTTAAGGATTGAAGATAAAGGTGCTAATTTCATCGTAATTAAAAATATTATTAATTGTATCAAAAATATAACAAAGTGAATGTAAGTTTTTTTTTTAATAACTCAAATTTTTTTAAAAATTTATTAATATACTCTCTTTTATAAATTATATATCAAATAATTTTATTTTTTTATTATAATTAAAAGACATTATTTGCAAACGACTTTCTAAATGGAGGTAAAATTACTATAGCGACTTAGTGTTGGATTTTATTTTTTATATTTTAAATAAAGAAGTCGTTTTTTGCAATATCATATTGTCGATATATTTTCACACATACGATATTTTGATGATGTTTTGATAGTTCATGAGTTTATTCTTCATCTTCTTGTTACAGAGAATTTGAGGGAGAAGTTATACCAAAAAATTATTTTAACTTTAAATTCAATTTAATATAATTTATTAATTTTATCATATCTTTTATAAAATTTGTATTATTGTCTTTTATAAATGAATTATATATATATAATTTTATCAATTAATTTAAAGAAAACATATTGTATGCAAGAGGTCTCTTTTTTTTAAAAGGTGACGACTTGTATAAAAAATCAAATCAAAATAAATAATGATTTATAGTTTAATATATAGTTTTAAAAATTGAGTGTTGGTAATTTTTTTTTTGAAATTTGAATTATTTATAAAGAAAACCCTGAAAATAATAGTATTAATAATGCAACCACGTGTCATGATCACATCAGACTTATGATTAGGTGTTCACACCCAAATGGTTATTGTTGGTTCCGGTTTCAGCTTTCCTGAAACAGCCAACACAACAAAATCTACGTTCTGCTATGTGCACTATAAAATGTCTCAGTAACCCTAACATTTGAGTGCAGAGAGAAGAAAACCATTAAGTAGCTGCTGCGGAAGCATTTTGCATCTCCACTAATATCAAACAATAGCTTTCGCAGCAGCACACTGATAATTAAATTAAATAAATAAACAAATGGCTCTCTTTCTCTCACAAAGTAACCGTCTCTGTACCCTTCTTGCTCAATCTCTCCCGCTGTTTCATCGGTCAGTTCCAGTTTTGATATTATTGTTATTTTATCTTCCTTAAATTTTGTTAAAGTGTTCTCTATATCGTCATATAAACCAGCAACCACCAATTTATTGCGTTCGTTAATATTGGTATTTCTTTTGACAGAGATGTTTTTTACTTTTGTACAAAACGAAACAAAGATGTTTACTGTTCAATGTGATTATTACACTATAAATGAGATATATGAGATTTGTGACCAATTCGTTGAACTAGAACGAACAACCTCGAATAGAACAATAAACTAAATATAATTGTTTTTCCTATTATGAATATTCTAAAATAAAATTAAATTAAATAAGTTTTTAATCTTTATACAATTTTAAAATTTTGTTTTATTTTTTATCAAATAATAAAATTTTGTTTTCAGCGGATATAAAAATTTTCTTACTGAAAAATAGTAAGTGAAAACATAAAAGTTTTAAGAATTATTAGAAGGTTAAAAAAATTTATAGTGACTCTAAACTCTTTTTGTTACAGTGACTCTAAACTTTTTTTGTTACAGTGACTCTAAACTTATTCAGCTCAACCCAAAAATAAAAGGAATATGAAAACTATTCAATATTTAATTTTTCGAAACCTATACAACGATTTGAATTGTGAAATAATGTATGTATAAAATTAAGACTTTTTTTACTTTGTAAAAATATTTACTGTTATCTTTCACTCAAAAGAGTTTATCATCAACCTAAAGCAAAATGAAAACACAGAATGGTGTAAACTAATTGACACACATACAAGTTCAATATTTACTTTACAAAACAATTCAGGTCTTGTTTTCGACATTCTACTACTTTCATTATGAAATTTAATGTTGGTGAGGTGATTATCTATATTTGGCGATATTTTTTCACATAAAACTATGAATCTTCCACAAATTCAATTTACCACTTATTGTAATTGTAGGCGAGGGTTTGCAGCCGCTTCTGATGCTTCAGTGAGAGTTGAATTGGGTAGTGTTACGAAGGGCCACGGAAAGCTGGGAAGCCTTGAAGAGAAGCCTATGTCGAGAGATGGCTCAGAGGCCTGCTCAGCTTGGGCCCCAGACCAAGAAACGGGATACTACAGGCCCATCAATCATACCCCTAAAATTGACCCGGTGGAGCTCCGAAATTTGCTACTCAAGCATAATTCCAGATCATCCAACTAGAGCATAGAGGAGCTGCCTCATATATAATGGGATTTGGGTTTGCAACTAGTATAACTTTTTATCTCAAGATATACTAATCTGGAATTAACTATAATAAAAAAAGTTAACCGATAACGTTGAATTTTTAATTAAATATTAAATATATTTTTATTTATATTTAATTTTGGATAAAGTAAAATAATTACTAATATACTGCTTGTTATGTTTTTGTATTATGCTTTGCGATGAGACACCAAGAATTATTGTTTTTTTTTTGTCCATACACCAAAAATTAATTTAATTCATCAGCTTTTTAATTTTTTTAACCAATCTTAGTATTCTTGAACAAGAATTTAAATCTCTCATGTATGAATTAAATCTGAGGAGTTATATTTATCATTTTACTGTTAAAATATCACGGACCATTATAAATTTTAATGGTGAAAGGATGAACCGACCCCGACCCCGACCCCCTTAAACATGAAAAAAATTTAAATTTTTTTGAATAGAGTCGCTTTTTATTATGGTCATGTTTTCCATTGACCGAGTTATATGAGGTCTTAACATAATTTTTTATTAAAAAAACCTAAAATTTCTAACAGGTTGATATTGTAAAATAGATCAACTTAATTTCTCAAATTTAACAATAATAATTTATTCTCATAAATTAAAATAAATGATTGGTATTCTTATTTTCAAAATTAACTTTAGAATGTTAACATTCTTTATGCTTTTCGTATATCTTTAGTTAGAGATAGATAGAAGATTGGAGAGGGAATATTTTTAATTATCTGTGTGTTAGTTTATTTTTTTAGAAGGCAGTTAGCAAAATTTATTGGGATCCGCTTTTTGCTTTCCCTCAAATTGTTGAATTTGTAGGGATGATGGAAAGGTAACTAAAAATATTTATAAACTATTTATATTTTATTCTATTTTTTGAATAAAATATATTTTTAATCAATATCGTTTGATTTTTTTTTTAATTGACATATCTTTATTTATCTACTCCATGAATTAAACATATAATTTGGTATTTCATAAATTTGAATGATTAAATTGTTCAAATCTTACAACTTTGAGTAATTGTTGATTTAGTCAATATTTTTTTTGTTTAAATGCACTTTTTATCTTCAATTTTACTTATAGTCTTCCTAATTTTAAAAGTTAATTTTTGTTCTCTATTTTATAACTTTTAAGATTTTGTTTGTCCTTTTCTATAAACAATTTTAGTATTATTTAATTTTTATTCAATTCATGGTCATTTAAACAACACACCATTAATTAGAGTAACATATCATAAAAGTTGAGGAATCGATAAAATATTAAAAATGCAAATTAGAGGCATAAGAGAATCTTATTTATTTTAGAAATAAGTGAATTAATTTTTGTACAAATAAAAATTTAGATGAGTTAAATTCTGGAAGAATATTGAAGTTGTGACTGATCTGAAAATTCAAAAGTTAAATTTGAACTCATGACTTTGTTAATATGAGTCAATTACTTAATAAATGAACTAACCTGAATTTGAGAGCTAAAAGTTAAAATTTGTTAAAAAAAACCAAAAATGTATTAGAAATGTTCCCGGATCACGTCGCAGAGGCACTACTAGCTCGTCACTAGAGCTTGCAAATAGAATCGATTAGTGCCCAGCCCCACACCACATAGACCACTCCATGATTTGAAGATTACTTCTTTCGCGTTGTTTTGTAGTGGACTATACTTATAACAGTAAATTCCAACCATTTATTTGATTCGATTTAATTATTTTTAAAAGTTGGTTGAATTGATCTAAATCCATCCATATCTTCAATTATGATTTACTTTTCAGAGTTTCCAAGCTTTTGTCACTTTGTACAAATAGCTCCACGAATGAGAGATATCTATTGTCTCTTGGACCCTACAACCTGAAGAATCAGAAAAGCCACGTTCCATTGCTGAGCCCAAATTTCAGAAAACACAACAAAAGTAGTGGACCCATTGCTCCTCAAATAATTATACATATTTTCGTCCAACTGAAAGCAGCTTGGTCGCCATGCTCCGTTGGTTCAACTAAATAAACTTATAAGTCAAGCCCGTAGGCCCATCTCATTGGAAATGGTTTCTTAATCGATTCAAATGCCTAATCGTTTGCTGCTTGCGCTTCTCTATTATTCATCATAAATTAAGAATCAATCACTAATAAAAAAAATCAAATTTTTATCCGTACTAGCTAACATGTGGTTCGAGGTGTTCTCGTATTTAAACAAACATAAATTTTAACCACTATCAATTACTCTTAAATAGTATGAATTAACTATCTAGTGTGATTGAATCATTTCACAGATGTAAAAATCAAGAGGTTCGTTAATTCATATTATGTCACAATTATAAAATAAAATAAAAACTTAAATATGGGTCACTGTTATAAATAAAAATTAAATAATTTTGAATTATTTAATATTATTATTCTCAGTATATCATTCATTTAATTTTGATAGGTAAATATTTGATATTAAAAGAAGACAACTTAATAAATTTAATTTATGTGTTACATAAAACATAAAAAGTTAATTACACTTAAACTACATTTTTTTTAATATATATAAAAGTTATTTTTTTAATTTATAATAGCAATTGGATGAAGTACATCTCAAAATAGATATTTTAAATATTATAGTTGAAATAATACTTCTTTTAATTTTTTTAAAAATTAAATAAATAAATCTCTAAAAACTCAATTCGTAAAATTAATTTCAATCAAATCACGATATTAAATATAAAAATAGATAAAATCATTAATTTGGTCTATATTTGAAATTTAAAAAAATCATATATTTGTACGATTTCACAGACTCTGTAATTTAATGTCCATTACACAGACGTGAGAAAATTTCAGAAAACATAGATCTAAACATACATTTAAATTTTTAAAAATAGCATTAATTATCATTAGAATTTGGACTAATTTGTAATTAAAGACGGTAAACTTAAGAATGATATATAAAAGTTAGCTTGTACGAACAACAAAAATATAGTGAGCGGCTGTGGGTTAAAAGTACAAGTTTGGTGGTCCACCACATCTTAAGTATCTGCATCCACAAAATGGTAGCAACAGTGTACCTTAAGCAGCTTTTATCTGTCTCACTCTCATTGCATTTTCTGTATCACCCCTAAACAAGGGCTCGTGTCCCATCACGATTCCCTCTAATCTTATATTATTTCCCTATATTCCCTTATTATTATTATTATTATTATTAAAGCCTAATCTTATGTCATGTCTATCTTTAAAAAATAATGTTATTTTTATATTTTAATAAAAAATATATAATATTATTAATATTTTAAAATATAAATAATCAAATTACTATATAAAATTAAATAAACAATCAAATCAAACAAAAAAATAAAAAAAAAAACTTAGTTATTATATAAAATTAAATTAAAAACCACAAACTATTTTAATATATATATATATATATATATATATATATATATATATATATATATATATATATATATATATATATATATATAACTTGCGTACATTTTGGTTTAGATTAGATTAAATGCAAAATTGAGTGTATTGAAGGTTGCTTTCAAGGTGCATATATGTCTAATTTGGCCTTTAAAGTTATTGGATAAGATGGTTAGATTTGAGTTTTTAGAAGGCCTACTTCTACCCTTACACAGTCATCATCTCACCAAACTGAATTTTACTTTCCGATTGAGATGTTTCATGGGATACTACTTTGGTCTACGCACATACTAATGTGCTACATTGTTCTCTCACTTCTTCCTTCACCAATCTCTATCTCAAATTACCTCCTATTTTTTCAACAATGAAATTTAACTAAAATATATGAACTTCTTAATTGTATTTCATTCTGAATAGTCCTCTTTCTTTTGGCAGTTGTGATATGTAAAGAACTAAACATTAAGTACACAATCACGGGGAAGACAATTGTACGTGACAATGCAGGCAATGTGGTATAAGGTGCATATGAAACGAGTAAGAGGAAATATTTTAGTGGCCAAAAACGAAGAAAAGTGGCAAGATTAGGATTGGGAAGATAGGGATGATTAGAGTTTTTTTTTTTTGTATGCAAGTCATATTAAAATAAGTACAAATTAAATGACACTCCAACGGTACAATCATCTAAAAAGTTTAGGAAAAATATTCGACCAATCTTCTATAAAAAAGTTGCAAATTTCAGTTGCAAATTTCAATACAACGATTAAACATGAATCCTTCATGGGCATTAAGTGCTACATCATGATGCCTAAGATTTTGGATCTATATTCCTTACGGTAATTAAATCATATAGTTAGTTTGTGTGCGGTCAACAACCTCGAGCACTCACGTAATTGGAACGTTAGTGGTCTTAGATTAAGATCAAACCACCCATATTTCACATCGGTATTTTTTAAGTTTTTAAAATATTAAAATCTTGGATATCAATTAATGTGTTTACTACGTGAGTACGTGTAGCAATCCAAATTTAAGTAGCATAGCTATAGAACAATATATAACACAACCATTTTCTAGATCACCAGCTGTGCACATGGAATGGAAGACTAAGAGATTGAGTTAACAAATGCAAGGACTGCAAATTAGGTGCAAATGAGAACCTTGAATAAATGCCACTCTCCATATGCTAGAACAAGATATACTCATTGAATGCCAATCGAAGGGGACCACCACCATATATTGCTACATTTGACTAGTTATAGAATCAATTGCATATTTTCATAAAGTTTGGATTACATGTATGTTTTGGAAACTAACTAACAACAACAAAACATAAATAATCATGTTATTCAATAATGAAAAAAAAAATTATTATCACCAACAACAATTTATTAAATTGCATATTAAAACTCAATGATACATAAAGAGTGATTGATTATATATATAGGTATTCCCTTTTGTGTCTCTACACCACCCAAACATGTGTATGCATGTGAATAGTGATTATAAAAAAGTGAAAATTACATGTCTTTGGCATAACAACACCAAAGTGTGAATTACAATAAGGAAGCCTCAAAAAAATACTACAACCAATGTCACAATTAAGACAAGCCACGTGATGACAGAAAATGCTTCGAGATTTTCTTCTCCATTTCCTCATCTCAAAAAAGTACTAATAATTACCATCATGCCATCATAAGAATACTTCTGGACACTGCAGAACTTCATAACCCTCTCTCACCTGAATATTAACAAGAAGCAAGTATCCACAAAAATAAAAGAACTAAAAAAGTTACTAGAAAGTACTATTAGATGATTATTCAGATTACTCCTAATGAAGGAAAAAATTAAGATTCAATTAAAACACACCTACATCCACAAAATAAACAAAATAGTACTAGTAGTGGTAACAATAGACAGTAATTAATTAAAACATAACAGAAAATAATCAATGTGTATAAACCAAAGTGTTGATTAAAGGTAGCTCCTTTTATTCATTACCAGCATGTTGTGTTGTAATCAGCCTCTAGCAGCAAGCAAAGATGGCATAGCAGATAAATTTGGTGTGACATTTTTATTATCATTAGCATCTCTAATAATATCCCTTCTATTTTGATGATTTTCTTTAGAAGAATTTCCTTTGTTGCTGCTACTAAAAGCTCTCATAGGACTAGCAAATGCCCAACTCCAACTTTTACCACGGTTTTGAGAAAGTGTAACAGAAGCAGCTTGTTTTCCATTAACAGCAGCATCATCAGCAGAATTAGAAGAAACCCAATAAGATGAAGATGATGAATTTGATGATGAAGATGAAGTCATCATGAAACCACTGAATATTCCACCACAACGTCGTAAAACTCTCTCCTTCATGCAATGGTTGTGATGGTTAACAGAAGAAGCAGCAACAGAAGAGGAAGTAGAAACAGCTTTTGATTTACCTTCACGTTGTGATTCAACCCTCCTTAGAGTACAATCTCCAAACCCAGTTGAGATTCTTTCAAAAAAATCACCAGAGAAGCTTCTGCTACCACACCCAACAGATCTAGATCTTGAAACTTTGCGTTCAAAAGAAGAACCTGTGTTATTGTTTTTGCTGTTGCTAGGACTGTTATCTTCTTCAATAATAACAATGTCACTCTTTCTTCCTAATGAAGAACCTGAACAACACTTTTCCTTTAACTTTGCTGCACCAGTTACAGCATTATTATTTCTGTCTCTAAAACTCTTTGAATTCAACTTAGCAGAAGTTGAAGACTTTGAAGAAATATAGAGAAAAGACCAAAACCCATTTCTTTTTCTTGGACTAAAATCTTCATCATCTGCATCAACTAAAGAGTTACCTCTTCTTGGTGTGGCAGTTGATTTGCTTCGCTTTAGAATGATATTAGAAGCAGAGCCAGAAACAGAGGTTGAAACAGAGGTTTTTTTCTTCTTTTTCTTGGCTAAGAGAAAAGGGATACGAGTTTTTCTATAATAGTATTCATGGTAATGATTATCATTTTTAGTAGTAGTGGGACAAACAGAAAGAGAGATAGAAGAAGAAGAAGAAGAAGCAACCATGGTTGTAGCGGGTGGTGGTGCTGGTGGTGCTGAAGTAGTAATATTGATGGAAGAAGAAGAAGAAGGACAGTGAAAAGTAGTGGAAGTTGAAGATGAAGAATGAGGAACAATGTGGGATCTGAAAGAAGGCGAAGAAGAAGAAGAGGAAGAAGGAGGAATAGGAAGAGGAAAAGAAGAAGAAACAAGTTTACCAAGTTTTTCTTGAAGACAAAAAGCACAGATCCCACCAGGGTTGTTTCTATAAGGATGATCAATGCATTGCATTCCATCACTGTTATCATCTTCAGTAACATTAACATTAACATTAACCTTTCCTCCTCCTCCTCCTCCTTTCATTGATGTTTCCATGTGGATGTGAATCATCCAATGGATGAGAAAGTAGATAAATGGTAGAATATGCTTTTGTAATAGATTGTGTAGTTGTACTTTCAATATGATAGATACTATTGATTGATGAGTTGAATGTCTTTAGAGTAGTATATAGTTTATTTGTGTGTTTGCTTTCAAGATAACACACTCAAAAGGAAGTGAGAGAGAGAAATAAAGAGAGTTAGGGAGGAGGGAACAGATGGTCAGAGGTGTAATTCAGGGAAGATTGGGAAGAAATTAAAACTCTACTTCTCAAATACAATCAAATTTTATTACTAACCTAGCATAAATTATTTTTAAATATATCAATTTTTTATAACTTTCTTACATCAAATTATAATAATATGTCCATCAATGCAGTTAACATATTATTCATCATTGGATTGAAGTTGAATAGTCTATTGATAATTTCATTTTTTAAAAAAATCAAAATCTTCGTTGAAATTATTACATATCAATCATTCATAGTTATTTTATACCATCGAAACTTGATTTTTATTAGTCAAAATATATTTAATATTTCATCATAATTATGAATAATTAAAATTTATTGTAAATGTAAAACTTTTGATGTTAACAATATATCAAAAAATAAAATTTTGACCAACAATATATTAAAATTAAATCCATTTAAACTAATGGTTTTAATTTTTATTCTCTATAAAATAAAATAAAAATAAAAATAATTATTATACATTCATAAACAAATAATATTTTTTTTATCAAAAGTTTTTTTTTTATAAATAAATAGTTATTTAAATTAACATATAAATAAATTTTAAATTACGTAAAAAATATATTAAAAGAGTAAAAAAAATTCAAATAAACGTTGTTTTCGTTACAACTGATTATAAATATTAAGTTATATCACTGATTGAATGAAATATAAATAAAAAATAATAATATATTTGTTATGTCTCTTGACAATATTATTAAAATGTCTTTAATTTTTTATTTAATTAACTTTAGTGATAAATATTGTAGTAATACCATATAAAGAGATAAAAGAAAAAAATAGGAGTGAATATTGATAACATATAGATTTTGTTTTAAAATAGTAAAGTAGACGTGGGGTAACGGAGACATTGAAAATAGAGAGTAAGAGTAAGAGATGCGTAGTGTAGGGTAGTGGAACAGGGAAGTGGGTGTGGGAGACTTTCCAGGAGCACGTGGAAACCTGACTTGGTAATTGTATAAACAAATGAGATCGAAAGAGACAAACACAGCAAAAGCAAAAGAAATTAAACCCTTTAAATTAATTCAAATTTTCATTTATTTAATTAACTAATTGAGGCACATCTAAGTCCAAGGGAGTTGATGAAGAATCTAATCTATCATTCTTCCGTGAGTGTTATTTAAATGTTTTCAACATGTATTAAAAAAAAAAAACTTATTTTTTAAATTATTTATTTTAGTAGATTTTTTACTATTATTAATATAAAATATAATAATATTTTGTAATTATAAATTATTTATAGAGTAATTTATATTAAAAGTTACTTTTATTTTAAGACAAAATTTTATTAAAATACCATTTATTATAAGAGAAAGGAACTCCAATACTTAAGAGCACTTTGTTCCTACAGATTTTTCCTATTTTGTTCGAAGAAATAACTAAACCTTCTCTCTGCCCAGATTCCTTCTCAAGGGACTCGCAGACCTGCTTGATTTCCATTTGCATTTCCAAAACCTTTTCTTCAAACCAATTTATTTATAATACTGTAACAAATGTACTCATGACCCGGCTCTTTTTTTAATCTTTAGTGCTAACTTGTTTTTTTTTTTTTTAAGCACTTCAAATGGTAATTCCTCTATTTTTTTATTTCAATGGTTTAATTATTAAAAATTATATAGGATTTTATAATTTTAATTTATATATTAATATTTTGTTTATATTTAACTTTATTATAACTTAAAATATTAATTTAATATTTTAATTAATATAATTATATATTATTTTAATTTTATTTTAAACTAAAATTGAACTTAAATTTTCAAAACAATGATAAAAATTAAATGTGAAATACATAACATAAATAACTAAAAATAATAAATTTAATTTTGTGATTTTCGTGTCTAAAACATTCTCAAATATATTCTACTAAATTTATTTGAAGTCGTTGGTGAACTCGTTTTTCACGGATACATGTTATCCTTTGTAATTTTGTTATAAGATTAGGATGAAGACAATTTCATGTTTCGAATGTTTGAGACGTTATTATCTATGTTACCGTAAGAGTAATATAAATCATCATCATATGTGTTTATTCGTCTTCAACAATCATGTTATTCAATATCATGCATTTATATATTGTATATTTGAGGGTTTCCATGTGCTAAGCACACGAAGGACCACATATAATTGCAAATCTAGACCGGAGCATTCTGAATGCTCACCCCACATCATTTCTAGTTGATTCTTGTTTTTGGGGAAAAAGTTTTTTGTTATCTCTTTTGAGGCATTGGGATTGTCTTCACAAATGTAGCTTACTCGGGATAGATGTTATATGCTAGATATTATCCCATATTATATGGAGTTATGTTACCTGTATATTGCACTTTTAGATGGAACATGTTTAGGGTTTAGGGTCACTTTAGTGTCATTGTTTGAACCTGCAATTCTCAAATATGCATGTCAAATCCACATGTATTGTGATGCCACTACTTCAAGCATGATTGTGGGTTTGCCATTATCACATTAACAAAACTTGTCTATCCAAGCAATCGGACAATTTTTCCATTCATAGTACATACAATCAATAGAACCTAACATACCTGGAAAGCCACATGTCTCGCTTATTTGTAATAAGCGATGAACATCGTTGATATCAGGTCTTCTCAAGTATTCAACTCCAAACATTTCATTCACACCCCTTACAAATATCTCTAAGCACTCAATTGCAATGCTTTCATCAATTCGAACATATTCATCTACATTATCATTGGGAGATCCATATACCAATATATGAATAACAATATTGCATTTCTGTAATAGCGGAATGCCTATTTTACTAGTTGCATCGACCCTCGTTTGGAAATACTCATCATGAGTTCCAAGTGTAGTTACAAATTGAAGAAACATGGGTCTAGGCATTTGAAACCGTCATCAAAATTGAGCACTTGTTATACTTGATTTTCAGAGAAGTAGTCATTGAACAAGTAAATATGCCATTTTTCATGATTTTCAATATGTTAGTGCTTTTTTTTTTTTTCGCTTGTGCCTAGTAGAATTGTTGGAATATTGTTGCCTCTCAAGTATTTTCTCTTGGTATTTCCCACAAATTCATCTTTTATCAACTCCCAAAGAATTTATTGAATTCTTCAAAATTATTTTGATCCATTAGATGATTGAGTGAAAGAGAGTAAACAACTTGATAAAAAAATATAGGAGTGAAAAGATTACTATATATTTTTTATTTAAGAATGAGAGTATATATATATATATATATATATATATATATATATATATATATAATGTTAAATGAATAACGATTAGTTTGACTAACAACTAGTTTGAACAACGACAAGTGTGACTATGGCTAGTTTGAATAATGATAGTTTGATTAACAACTAGTTTGAATAAGGACTAGTTGACTAGCGATTATTTTGAATAATTGCTAATTTGACTAACGACTAGTTTGAATATCAGTTTGTTTGAGAAAGAGGAAATTATTATTGATTAGAGTAACACTATTAGTCATTCTAAATGTATCTTTCATGATGACCTTCATTACCTTGAACTTCATCTTGTCTTTCTTTAGTTGTGCCAAATTTTCCAAAGCTACTACTTTTTTATCCATTGTATCTTGCACGATATTATTGATCAGAGTTGTTTTAACTGTCTTTGCATTGCCCTTTCTTTTTGTCGCCTTTTGTCCCATTGGACTATCAACTGGTGATGTTGAGTCAAATTCATAACTTGTTGTTATCTCTATACTAGGAGACGACGGGTACACCTCATTGGTAGAATTATTTGTTCTTTTTTAAGGATAATTTGATGATGAACTCATCCATCTAGGTTCAAATTTTAGCAATCATCATGCATATTAATGATTAAATGGTCCATCTGTATTTTGAGAATAAAAAACATGTGCAACGAATATGATGTCCTTCTTTTAGCTTCCACTTTTCTTTCCACTAATAGTTTGTTTGTAACACCTGACAGTTTTTTTAACGAAATCATTTATTCGATGTCATCTAGATTTTAGTTGGCTTGGTATCTTCTCTCGCAACTGTCCACGATACTGATTATAATTTGTTGCAACTCTTAACCAAAAACCATATGTTTTTTTGTCAACTCCTACAATTTAATCTTTTCAAACATTAAACCTCTATTGAATAAGAAATGTATCTTCATCCATTGTGGATAACTCTTGATATTTTTTACGACCATGATGTCATTCTCCCCCTTCAAGCATAGTGTTTTTAAGACCAACTTGAGTAGAAAACTATGGAACTCGACACTAAGACATATACTCAGTCGATGTTTCAAGTGAATGACAAGTAACCTCTTCACCATGAGTATTCATTTGAGATATACAAAACATATTGATATTGGTAGTTGGCGATGTAATTGAGAATTTTTAGAATAAGGTTGTTGATAATTTTACATAAAATGCAATCAATATTGTAGAAGATTATATTGATTTGGATCCATTTGATACAAACAATTTTTTTTTTAAATAATTAGATGAAAAAATAAGTAAAAAATATTGTTAATTGAAGGTTAAGGAGAATAAATTGTGTGATGAAAATTATGAAAGAAAAAGTAAGAATAAGAAAAATAAGTTATCATAATTAATAAGAAAATGACTTTCAAATGTAAATTAACAATAAAAAAAACAACAGTTATAAGTTTTATTGTTACAAAATTGTCAAAGTATCGTTACTTCGTGAAAAAATCGTTCTTTCAACTTATCGCATTCCATGAACGAACTTTCACAAAACTTGATTTAATCGTAACTCCAGGTTAACGGACAAAAAGATTTTGCAACAGTTGGAGTTAGTCTTATATAAGTGGTCTTAATTATTGTAATCCACATTCTTACCAAACCACCAGCATATTTGAAAGTAAAAATTATTAGGTTTAATTTCAATTTTAATACTATTATTTTTATTTATTTTTATATTGATTCCTTATTGCAAAATCCATTAATTTTAATTTTACTCTCTCTTAAATTTGTTCACACAAAATAAAAATAATAATGTGATATATTTTAATCAATGTAACATACAATTTGATAATATAAAATCCTTCAAATAAATTAATTGTATATTGGCAATTAGTTATAATATAAAAAAAAATATGAAGTTGAAAGTAAAGTTTTTTAGCAATGTCATAAAAGTTGATCATTTAACATCATCATATTGTAACCTTATCATTTAAGATATATCATCACAATTATTAAGTTTAAAGACCTAAGAGATACACCAATTGAGATATTTTTAAATAAAGGAACCAATTCCAATAATATGTGAAAATAAAAAATTAAAATTACAATTAAGTCAAATTATTACGAAATGTTTTAAAATTATAATAGTATTTCAATAATTTTGTTTTTAATTTTTTAATAAAAAATTACACTATATATAGAATATAAAGTAGGGGTGGGAATAGGTCACGCCAGACCAGGCTTTGAAAGGCTTGAGCCTGGCCTACGATTTATTTTTTCGGCCTAAGCCTGGCCTACGACCTATCATAGGCTTTTTTTTCGGCCTAAGCCTGACCTTTTTAATAGTTTGGCCTGACCTAGAAGCCTTTTTAAAAGCCTTTTTAAACGAATCTCTTATTACTTCTTAGAACAACTACTAAGTGATTGACTAATTGAACGGGTACCGATATAAAACAACTACCAAATATAGAATTGCTACCGAATATGAAACGACTACTGAATATGAAATGATTAGTAAGTGATTGTCTAATTGATAGAATTTAAAATAGAAAATAATATTATTAATATAATAATAAAAAATAATATTAATAAATAATAAATATATATAGGCCAGCCTATTAGGCCTAACAAGCTTTTTTATAAGTCTGAGTCTGACCTATTTAAATAAATAGGCTTTTAAAAACAGTCTCAGCCTAGCCTTTTTATTAAACAGGTCAGGCCATAAGCCCCTACGGACGGCCTAGCCTATTCTCATCCCTACGTGCAAGGTCCAATCTAAAATAACTCAATAATTTATTTATCTCTCATGAAAAAAAAAAAAACAACAAGAATAACATGTTCTCTATTTTCTCTTAAAGTCTTCATCGTCTAAATTTTTTTCATCGAATTAAATTGATCGACTTTTCATTAACTTTTTAAGGACTTTTTTGCCTTTCTCTTATATTTACTATTTTTCTTCCTTCTTATATATTTTTTTGTTATTATTCATCTATTTTGAAATAAAGAAGAAAAAAAAGTTGAACTTACAAAACAAATTTGTTATCCTTCTTCCTTTCACTTATTTTTTTTTCAAATTTTCTATTATTTTTTTAAAAATTGAAGAAAAAGAATACAAAATTTAAACTCGACAAATAATTGTTATTTTTTATAAAGTCTAAGTATAATATGTCAAAAAAAATGTGTCCTCTTAATAAAGTTGAGTTATCAATAAAGAAATAAACTAATGATACTAAAATAAGAGAAGAATAATAGAGAAAGAGAAAAAAAAAAGTTTTAGACTCAACTTTATATCAAATCATAATCAATAATAGTAGGTAAATATATTGATATTTCAAAATTAATAAAAATAGATTAAGCGGAATTTGAGTTTTTTAACATTAATATATAATTTTCTTAAATTGTAACGTAAGTAGAATAATTTTTTCAAAATCATTCATAAAACAATTGTTTTGATCTTCATTCAAATTATTATTAACTAAAATGAATTTGTAAGCTTTAAATTTTAAAGAAATTACATCTGGATTGTTGAACAACTTTAAAATTTTAATAGAAATCGAGAAGGCAAAGCAAAAACCAGAAATGCAATGACATCTGAAGTCATAGTCATTATGATGATTATGCGAAGATAATATATCGACCCTACGTACCTTCAACATCAAGTTACGTGTTACCATAAATTTCGCATCATTAAGACTGATCAGAAGTTATATAAGGAACAACAATAATGAATCCTTATAATTGCATGAGTATCAATTCTTCCACCAATCAATTAAGAACTTCCATGTGCACAATAAACTGATGTGTGGCTTTCCATTGCACCAAGTAGAAGTTGGTTGAACTATACTCAAAATGACATTTCCACCGTCTCCTATATTTCATCTTTTAGTTTTTACTTTGATTTATTTAAAAAATTAAGATGTACCTAATTATATTTTTCTTTTTATATCTTTAAAACTCAAAAGGGTACATTAATTAAAATTTATTTTTATTAATAATTAAAAGATAAAAAAGATTAAAAAAATTTAAATTTATTATTTTTTTATTATGTATATCTAAGTTTAAAAGAATAATAGTTCACGGACGAATGAAATAGTGGTAGTATGTTTCTTTTTGTTGTGTTTAAGTATGATTTGATAATTTTACCATGATTATAATTAAAGGAACTAAATAGTATGTTTTTTAATATGTGTATCTCAGTTTAAAACAACAAAAGTTCATGGAATAGTAGTCAGATTTTTTTTTTAAATATGATTTGATAGTTTTACGATGACTATAATTAAATGAAATAAATATTTTATCTCTTTTATAACGAGTGTCATTTAAATTTTTTTTAGTATAATAATTAAAAGAAAAAATATATTATTTTATTAAATTATATATCTTAATTATTTGTAATATTATTTTGAGATGATTTTTTTACTAACAATTTATATTGTAAAACGAAATGAGCAAAAATATATATATATAAAAGATGTGACTTATATCTTAATTTGTTAAACATTTTATTGTTGGGTAATTTTATTTGGTTCTCGTTTTTAAGGGTTCATATTTCTTATGCTTTTTTAACTATTCAATTTGCCCAAATGTATGTATAAAAATTTACATTGAATATAAAGAAAATAAGAAATAAAAAGGAGAGAAAAATATTTAACGACGAGATTGAAAACACATGAGAAAATGTTGAGAAAAATGGAGAGAATATCTGGTGAGAACGGGTGGTGTGGTAGCCGCAAATAGAAGTAGTTCTGACCTCTGATGTTGTCGTCTTGGTTCATTAGATATAGCTCTTACTTATTATTCACTTTCTTTTCATCACTTCCGAACAGTAAAATATTGGATCCTGCAATGGTGTAAAGATAAAAAAAAAAAAAAAAATAGAGTAAAATTTACAAAATGTACTTATGCAACAATATTATGTATTTCATTTGAAGTCGGTATAAAATTATAAATAAATAGAAAGTCAATTAAACAAATGAAAGTAAAAAAAATTATAGAAATATAAATTGATTATATGGAAACGATAATTTTTTATTATCATTTACTAAATTTTAGATTGAACTTAAAGAATTAATCATTTTATTTGATTATGTGTAAAATAATATCTCAAACTAAAACTGAAATACATACCTATTAAACGATAATTTTATTTGTTTGTGTGCGTGGAAAGCGATAAGATCCTTTTTAAGGGAATGTGGAAAGGTAGATTATAGCTACGAGATCAATGTGTATAAAAAACTATGAGATTAAATTATAAATAATTAATAAATTAATACTACATCTTTTTTTACAATGAGACTATTAAATATTTTTAACGATTGTCTAGTATAATCAAATATTTATCCCTGGTCAAAATCTTCTGTATATATTGAAATCACTTCATAAGTGATACTTATATTACATTACAAAAACCATTTTTAGTATGTCAAACATATTTTTAAGGAAAAAGTATCTAAATATGAATTATATATAGGTAACTAAATTTTAATCAAACTTAAATTCAAAATGAGATAGGATTACTAATTTCTGGCACAATGAGATTGATTATTTATGTTCTAGGTCTACTTATGCGGGGTAGAGACATATTTTATCTTTTAAATTCTACATTCGATCCATCGAAAAAAATCTACGATCGCTTTTTGTTGAGTATAAAATTTAGGTTTTCATCTTCGTCTGTGACATAATTCGTGTTTTCGGATCCACTCATTCATATATATAAAACAATAAATTTAACAGTCATATTAATTTTAATTAATATAATAAATAAAAAATATTAAAATCATATTTTTTGATAGATAAAATATTATAATGTTTGCTATTTCAATTTTTTAAAATATATCAAATATGTACATATATATATAAAATTTAAAAATAACAATCATATTACTAGTGAAATGAATTCAAAGACAAATGCAGGGAAATATCAACACCCTTAAGAAAACAAAACTCTACAAATAAGGTTATTTCATTTACAAAAATAATTTTAAAAAGTGGATTATTTCATCAAAATTTTGGACAGTACTATATTTTATTTGAGGTACTTGCTAATAATTTAACTGGAAGGTTACTCCCACTCATGTCATGTCATATATGTCCTTCATATGTGGGATTTTCTATCTTGTATTTAATTTCATGGCTTCTTCACTTAACCAGTCCCCTACCTTTCTCTTTAAATTCCAGTTCCACAGGTTATTGTGCCACTTGATCCTACCATCCTTCCAAAATCCCATGAGTACATTTATTTAATAATGGATGATACCATCAATTTTTAAAAAGCATTTGACATGTATATGAAATTTTAATCAAACATTGACTGTCCGTTTAATGCAATATTTGATTAAGAAAATTTGATTAGATGAAAATTGATTTTAAAATAAAGTTTTTTCAGACGAGATACTAAATATCATATGAAATTTCACAACTGTGACAATGCAAAAGCTACTATTTATGAAATCCAAATTAATTACAACAATATAGCTCAACAAGTTCGTTCATCGAGTGGATAGGTCAATATTAATGTTCTCAAAGGGAGGTGTATATACTGTTGTTCTATAGTAACTGATTACAATAAACAAGTGCAGAAGAACAGATTAAGGGAACATCGATCCCATGTTTCAGATCACATAATTAATTCATCACCAAAAAAAGAATATCACATATAAAATAATTGAAGCATAATTTTTTTTGCGTCAATTGTAATTAGTACACTTCCCAGACAATTGTCGTTAATTTACATTCTATCCAAACTATTATGACCAATTAGTAGTATCTTCTTTCATATTTTCTATCTAAATTTATATTCTAAAACATCAAAGTTGTATTCTCAGTTCCATTTATTATGATGAAAGTAGTGACCACATCTTGACTGTTCAATAAATTAAGCGTGGCCATGATAAAAGCACAAATTAGGGGACCAGTTGTACCATTGGGAGACAAGGGTATTAAAACTACACCTATAAATACAAGAAAAGAACCATGCATTTCATTTGCATATGTTTTTTAGCCTGATCAAGTTAACCAGCATATCATTCATGATCACACCTCGCGAGGTAGATTTTAGATAAAGGCCATATCAACTTTGGAGATATCGATTCACGATGTTCCTTTTCTCTACTTTCTTTATACCTATTTATTTATAATAATGCTATCAATAAGATAGTAGTTTAAAGAAGTTTTTATAAAATTTAAAATTTTATTTTTAGTTTTTATAAAAAAAATATTTATTATTAGTCTAAATATTTTTTCAGTTTTGTTTTTTGTCTCTATTTTTTTAGTCAATTCGTATTAATTTTTTACATGTTTAAAAAAAAATAATTCATGTTTTATTCATTTTTTTCCATAAATAATTAAATTAACTAATTTTTTCAAAACAAAAATGATTAACTAATAACAGTACCAAAAATATTAACAAGTGCTCCTAAAAGTATCTTTTAAGAATTTAAATATAGAAAAAAAATCTTGAAAGTCGTGTAACTTTCGAAATTATTTTATCATAACTTTGCTGGTATATATTATTGGTCAGTAGCCTGCATGAAATAAGGGTCAATCCAATCCGGACAACAGTTCTCAGAAGATTGTGGCGGTAAAGCTATGATGGTCCATATTCCTCAACAGTTGTAGTACTAACTTGTAAGGCACGGTTGGCATTACTATTTGTATTTAAGGCTCTTAAAAAGGCCATTTAATTTGCAGGTTTAATGGGTTAAACAAAAAAAAAAAAAAAAGAATTTCCTCTGCCTTAGAATTCAGGATGTCAGGCTGAGTTACTGAGTAACATAAAGAAGAAGAATCACATGTTGCGAGGAAAAATGGCTATAAGGATTGTTGCTCATATAGATAGAACCTGCATAGCTACTGACTAATTGAGATTATTGAAACAAGGCACCCACTTATAAGGAATAGCAGAGTATTAATTAACGTTCCTTCAGTTCACCCTGCTACTTGTTGCATTATTAACATTGCCATTATCAGTAGTCAAGAATAGGATTATCATCAATATTGCCATTATTAGTGATCAACATCAATGCATCAGTGAACTTATGAGGAACATAAAATGCCATTATTAGTGATCAACATCAATGCATCAGTGAACTTATGAGGAACATAAAATGAAGAAATGAAATTATACACAGCCCATTTAAGCCAACAACAACTCAATACTTTCATCGTTGGTGCTAGTAACAACAAACACAGCTAAGGGCTGTAAGTGGAGAAACCCATATACCTGATCTTGAGGTACTTATATTTTGACCAATTAATTCTGCTGTAGTCAGCATTTTCTCATCATACATTATTTAGATCTTTATCAAGTCTCAACTATAATTATATGATTTAAGAGAAATAAAAGGAAAATAACACTTGATTAAGTAATAATCATGTAATGAGCTATTAGTATCCTATAACCGTGACTTGGCTTGCTCCACCGGGGCGCTCTGCAAAGAACAACACAAATTCCATTAGTGGGCAATACCAATCGCATTTACCAGAAAGTTGTTTAGAATTATCCATAGCGAAGTGTCCCGTGGAAAATTACTTTACCAAAGAAGTATCAATATCTTTTTGACCTGAAAATTAGCCTAACAGTCCAGCAAGATCGACAGTTGAAAATTGCAATTTCTATGTAGTAGGGCAACTATTTATGAATAAATGCAAATAAACGAGCATAGGTTACTAACCAGAGGAATCCCTTTGGCAGCTCTTGCAGCCAAGTAGGCACAGGGCTTGAAGAATGATCCATACAACTCTGACCATTCCTCCAATCTTGAATATATGTATTTAGATCCAAGAGAGTCAGCCCAGAATATGATACCTCCCCTGAAGAAATCAACCCCAAAATTAAGAACAATTGTGAACTTCAGGATAATATGCCAAATAATTTGCCAAGACAAACCTGTAAGGTGGAAAACCCATGCCCATGACAGCAGAAATATCAAGATCCGCTGCTTTGACTGCAATACCTTCATCAAGGACACGACAAGCCTCATTCACCACTGGGAAGAAGATCATCTCAATGATGTCCTTCTCTTGTAACTTGACAAGCTGTCCAGGTTCAGTTCCACAACATCAGATCCGTGGAATTTACGGTAAAAATTTACTTTGAATTTTGTTTCCTCACTCGCCAATAAATATGGTATGAATTATGAACGGAAGAATGAAAATACCTTGGGATCAACAGAGACACCGGAAATGCTCCTAGCTTTCTCAATAAATTTCTTTAATTCAGGATCAGGACTGGCCTTGCGCCTATCACCATACAAATAAAAGCCTTTGCGAGTTGCTTCGCCTGTTAGAAGCAAGTGTTGTATATTGTGTGTCAATGAATTATTTAGAAGAAACCCACCAGGAAATTCATTATTAACTGGTTACTATTTTCGGCAGTTATCTCTTGAAACTAAAGCAGAGTTTATCTTCCTTACCAGCCCTCTTATCCTCTTGCAAAAGGGGAATAAGCATTGATTTATAAGTTCGTTCAGGAAAATTCTGAATAAATTGGGAGCCAGTTGCAACCGCCACACCAAAACCAACAAGGTCAGCCAATCTGCATTAGTACATTGGTAAAAATGTTACAAAATAGACCCTTCAAGAAGTAGCCTTGGACATCAAGAACTTATCCAGGCATTAATACCTTAAAGGCCCCATGGGCATTCCAAATTTGGTTACTACTTTATCAATTTGATAAACATCTGTGCCACGTTCAACAAGCAAGAGAGCTGCTTGTGTATATGGGAAGAACATCCTATTAACAGCAAATCCTGTACAATTTCCAACCACCACTGGAGTTTTCTTTATCTTCTTTGAAATATCTAACAAGTCAACTATTACTTGAGGAGATGTCCGCTTGGTCCGTACAATTTCCAGAAGTGGCATAACATGTGCAGGACTGCAGAAGCAAGAGTCAAATTCAGTTAGGTAGATACAGCAGCAGGAAAAATAATTACCAAATACAGGATACCACCTGAAGAAATGGGCTCCAACAATTCGATCTTGAGACTTGGTCTTTTCTCCAATCAGATTCAAGTCAATTGTGGAAGTGTTACTACCAAGTATACAATGAGGTGGGCAATACTTTTCAAGATCAGCAAAGATCTGTTGCTTCAAGGAAACATTCTCAATAACAGCCTGCCCAAACATGAAACTCCAACAGTTTATATTTTGCTGAAGCTTTGGATAACACAAAATTATGATGTAAATGAAAGTCAGAGTCATTGTGCAAATTTATATGGGAGTTCAGTCTAGCACCTCTATAACCATGTCCACATCTTTGAAGCTTTCATAGTCGAGGGAACCTTTGACAAGAGAGAAGGCCTTTTCAAATCTTTCCTGGGTTAGTTTACCTTTCTTAACCCGGCTCTGTAAGTTTGCTGCACACAAATGGAAAAACAATCACATGAGAACAGCGTCACTTATTCCTGAATCAAAGGTGAAGTGTGAGTAATGACAAGGGCAAGCCAACCGAGAAACTGGTTCTAACCTTTAATCCTATTGATACCAGCATCCAAGAATTTTTCGTTTACTTCTTTCAATATGACAGAATAATTACTAAGTATTAAAGCTGTGGCTATTCCAGATCCCATTAGTCCTCCACCAAGTATGGCAACCTTCTTCACGTGTCTTGGAACCAGACCACGATCAGTAACTCCAGGTACCTGTCCATGCCAAGAGGTACTGGGAAATTCATATCTGTAGAATGTATACAAAAACTTGTACACATAATAAGGCTAGTGCATGTTCACAACCTAATCTAAAAATACTAAATTCAAATTTAAGATGGGAATTATAGGCACAGATTCAAGATGCATTAAGATTCACAAATTTCTATATCAGAAATTGTAAACAGAATTATTGAAATGGGGTGAAGATGACCATTTTGAAAGGAGATATCAACCTACTCGCATCAGGCCTAAGGATTGCAGTAATTAATTATAAACTAATAAAGTTACAAAATAAAACTGTATGAACAATCATGTTGAAGTATAATTACTCTCCTAAATTTAATTACACAAATAATCTCTCACCTATAACAGAAAACAACATTTCAGTCCTTTATAGCAATTATCCTTCAATTTAAAATAAAAGGTCCTTATGGGAAATAAAGGCCAAATTCAGTTCTTGGCCATAATTCTCCTACATAGCCACTTGTGCTTATAGCACCAACCCCCAAGTTAAGGTTGTTATGGAGTTAGTCAAAAGATCAGACTCGGTCCCTTATATATTCCCTGCATATATAATCTGGTGTTTAAGTAACCACAGCTTAATAATAAGCTAAACTGAAGACTTAAAAATATACAAGAGCAAATATTTGCTGTGGCTTAGTTGCCAAATTGAGCTCCACAGGGGAAAGGGGTGACCTTTACCTGCAGTGCAGGGATTTGAAACCCACCAGAAGCACTTCGTGGTCAGGCTAAGCCAGGCAAAGATTAGTTCTACACTCAAAGGGGGTGGTGGGAATACATAGTAGTTTTCTTTAAAATAAATAAATAAAAGGAGAAAAACAAGAGTAGGAGATTGTTGCTTTCCAAAACTTCTATGAATGAGTTAAAATGTGTTTTAAAACTAGAATACAAAAACTTTATTTTACTCTTAACAACGAGTTTATAGCCTTGTAGAGATATTTCCCCACTCGAAGTCAAAGGGGAAGAAATGTGTAAAATTAAGACAAAAAACTTCAACAAACCTTAGTTGTTCCTCTTTGAGCAAAAAATATGTGAACTAAGCTTTTGCATGTATCTGATTTTACCAGTACTTCAAATGCTTCAGCTTCCTTCAAAGATCAAACACAATGTCATACACCTTTCTGCAACAGTAATACGAAGGGAAAAAATGTATATTGGAGACAGATATAACCTTCCAGAGTCCTGCACGGGGACCAGAAACTATTCCTGCTTCAATAACATCAATGCAAACCAGGGGATGCTTGAGATTAGGAGCCCGTTTTTGAGCTTGAGCACGTGCAAATTTCAATATCTCTCTTGCTTCCCCAAGAGGTTCTATTTTTTCAGTCTTGTAAAGACTGGCAATCCATGGTCGTCGGCGATTCAAGATATCCAGAGCCCACTGGCGTGCAGCATTCACCAACTCATCAGGTGACACCAAACCATCTACAAGCCCCAAACTAAAAGCTTCCTTCCCTTTCACTGCCTTGGAAGTCTTAATTTAGATTAAAAAAAAAAAAGAAGTGAAGAAATTAATTGAAAATCATTGGACAGGCATGTTGAAGTCACAATGCTTAAATATTTTATGTAAAATGAAAAATGCAATTCCATTTCAAATGGAGAACTGAACCAAAAATCTGTCAGTGTCCTGTTTAATGAAATTTGAACATAGTCAATATGTTGTTTGAATCATAACCAACCTTGAAATTGGATAGATTGGGTTTTAAATTCAGTTCTTCATATTCAACAGAATCACAAATTTATATATAAAGAGAACATAAATTGTGGCATACCAATATCATCTCAAGCGCCTTTGTCAGACCAACAAGACGAGGAAGTCGCTGCGTTCCTAAGACAATCATTACAACTCAAGGTTAACATCACTAAAGAAAAAAAAATGAATAACAACAATTAGCTGTAGGACATTTACTGTTACTCATTGTAATTAATAATCTCATCGAAAGCATCTATATAAAATTTAAGCATCAAATAGGTTTTTCCTCTGCAACTTGGTTACAAAACACATCAGCGTGACAATGGTTACTGGTTACACATATGTTCATAAAAAGGGAATAAACAAAAGGAAAAAAAGTCATATATATAGAGACGTATGGGAAATAAGCCATACATTCATCTAAGTTAATCATGACATGCACGGCAAAAGTTGACCATGGTTTTTCATCCTTACCGTAAATTCCTAATTATTTATGATGCACTCCTTCAAAAAATATCTCTCCTTATACAAACATTGCTAATAGCATAAATGATGCTTTGGTGACGAGATATCATTTCAAAATTTTCCTCAACATGACAGTATCTTCTAAATGCACTCAATTTAAATTCACACACAAAATATAAGTAGACTTGTTGAAGATAGAGGAATTAGTTCATTTTAGTTCAATCTACTACCTCCAAATCCAGGAATTATCCCAAGCTGAAGTTCAGGCAAACCTAGTTGAGCAGTTGCAGTTGATAATCGTGCGTTGCATGCCTATATAAGAAAGTACTAGTAATATTTTGTAGAAAACAATGAAAAAAAAAGGTTCTTTTATTCTTAACTGTTAGTAATTGTTTTCTTACCATTGCCACCTCTAATCCCCCACCCAAGGCTAGGCCATCAATGGCGGCAACCGAGGGTTTCTTTGCCGCTGAAAAATGAAATGGATTGATTCACTGATTTAGCATAGCACAAAATGAGAAACAAATTGCAAATAAAGAATTTGGAGAAAATCAAATACCTTCTATTGTATCAGTGATGATTTCTATCGACACCCACCCAGGTTTTGGACGCTCTATATGAACGCAGGGGAAAGGGTTAGTATGGATTTATCTGCAATTGAAAGACACCACTCCACTCCCAAAATAAATTGAAGTACCTTTTGCCTCTTGAAGACCACCAAATGCGGAAATATCAAAACCTCCAGAAAATTTTCCCTTAGCACCTAATAAAGGAACACAAGATTCGGCTATAGAAGTGCTACAACTATAAACCAGTTGACCAAGATTATCTCTGGGGAAACACAACTAACTTCATGTTTCATTTTCTTTTCCCACTTCATCTTAATAGATCATGTTAGTTCTTTACAGTTTGAAACTGTATGTTTATCAAAATTGACACGAATCCCAATCATATCATGGGAGTAATTCTAGTTAAGGATGAATACTCCAATACGTTAGGCAGATATAATATTGTTACATAATATGATTAGTCAGAATTACTTTAAATTTGTAGGCTGGATCGAGGACTTTTCAATTTCGCAGAGGATAGATACAACAACAACAACCACCCCTTATCCCACTAATTAGGGTGGTAGAGGAGAAATATTTCAACGGATAAGATCCGAAACTACCACTTGGTCATTTTACTCAATTGGTTCAAGAGGGTGGGAATTTGGGTAAAAGGTTATCAGTTCTAGTGCCCTAGCATTGCCTTCCCTAGTTATCTACCACATTTTCTTTTTTATTTAAAAATTTAAAGGTTTAGCAAAAGTTTAACATGGAACAAGACCAGGTTCTCATAAATATATTTATTTTTGTTTGTCCACTACCAACCCATTTCAACACCAAATCCTATCTAATTAGTAAGTCTAGCATTTGTAACCTGTATTTACACAGCAGAAACTCCAATTGTTATGCCAAGGCTCCCTTTCTTATCTAATTACTAAGTCTATCTCATTAAATGGAATATATTTAAATGACACTCCTTCTCAATTATTCGAACAGTATCTAACTTGAAAGCTGTTCGATTCAAGAGCACATCGTAATTTGAAATACCTGTAACAACAATTGCCTTGACATCATCTCTCTGTATAGCCTGATCAAAACTCTCCTTTAAACTGTGCAATACTGGTGAGAGACAGGAACAGAAATGAGCAACATAGTATAAGTAAAGTAAAAAGTAATGTATGAAGAAAATATAGAATGTCACAAAAAATTCTGGAAATTGAAATATCAACGATTCACAACATACTATGGTATTCTGAATTTTCATACTATCACATATTCAATATTTGGGAACAGAAAAAGTGTAAGCCACAATATAATCACCAGAGTTAGCTTCAATAGTCATTAAGGACAGAACAAATTGAAAAACTACAATTTACAGTAACCGTTATTATGTTGGGATAGAAATAAAGTGTGAGACACACACATTCAAAACTCCACATCCTCTGTTGTCAATAGTCACCCACCTCATTCATCGAATAATAGAATTACACAAACCGACAAAAGAAAATGGGCAAACAAAATGTTTATTACTTTAGTTTCTATAAGCAAGAAAAACAAATTGGAACTAGCATCATTTATCTATTTATAAGTTAACTTAACTGACTTTTTATGCAAGGATGCATAAACACATCAAAACTTATTTTTTGACATAAAAACAAATGGGAATACCACATTAACATTTCAACATGTCTATAATGATCATGATATCTCTTATAATATTATTTCTATCTTTTGATTTACAATTTTTGTTTTATATTATATTGTATTAATATTATAATCTTGTTGTATATTATATTATATCAGTTCATTCTAGGTTTTATATTACTGCATAATTGAAATCAAGTTGGTGATGGTGAGAAAATAATCAAAGAATGATAAACTTGACCTCAGCGACAAACATGGATCATAAACAGCGCATCAATTTTCATAATGATGGTTATGGTTATGTGGAGAAGCAGATCGAAGAAGGGAAATGGATACAATACCATCAAAGGAAAGAGAATTGACAGGAGGATTGATGATGGTGATGATGGCAACTCCATCAGCTCCAACCTCCATTACCGTGCGTCCTTTGCTACCCATTTTGATTTTGATTTTGAATTCAGAAATTAATCACAACTGGTATGCGATGCTAACACTTTTTGTTTTCAGAGATTCAAGTTTGAAGGAAAGGAAGAGGTGTCGTAAACGGACCCTTCACTAAGTTACTACCACTACAATTCAGGAACCATCTCTAGATTTCACATCATATTTATATTCATTTTGTCTTTTTTTTTTTTTGTTATAAAAAAATTCATATCTACTAAATATTAATTAAAATATATTATCTTTAAATAACTTTTTTTTTTACAGAATTATCTTAAACATTTGTCATCATATGATATATCCTGCCACCATTAAATTTACCATAATATATTCAGCAACTCTACGCGCTTCTATGCAGTGTTGCGCACCCTATCAATTTTCTACTCTGTTCTGTTGTTTTTTTTAAGAAAAATGTTAATTTCAAGTATTATCATGCTTGGTTTTGTTTTATAATAGATATATTGTACTATTATTTCTTATAATATGGATATATCTAAATGGTAAAATTAACATGATCATCTTTGCATATAAATATATTTAATAATGTATCAATATACATCATTAAATAATAATACTTCATCTAATATTAAATATAAATAAAAAATAATAATCAAATTTATTATTTAATGGTATTAAATACAAGCAAATGTAAGTTTTTCTAAAAAGTAACTATGTTTACTCAATTTAAAGATATCATTTAATGGAATGACACTTCACAAGAATACATTTATCTAAAAAATAACTACAAATAAATGTTACAATCGCAAAAGGAATCTACGATAACTAGCTAGCCAAATCAGTTGGACAAGAATCAAAGGAATGAACATTTCTTACCTAATTCGTATGCACAAAAATAACATTTTTTGAAGAAGTGGTTGATAGTAACAACTTTGTCACACGCAACATGCAATCGGATGTGGGCCGCAACTTGTGAGTTGAGTTGATAATCCCAATGTTCACATTTCCCGACGCTGTGACGGGCTTTGGTAACTAAATACTGTCCGTTTACCATTTCTACACTAACCCAACAAATTATTATAATTATAGTCCTCTAACTTTATCTTATCTATTATTAGTAATTTTGTTTTTATCTTTTTTATAATCACATTTTCTCCCATAGATAATTTTTATTAACTTGTTTAATCTTTAATTTTTTTTAAATACATTAAAGTTACCTACCATTAAAATTAGGAGATCTATTTTTCTAATTCAATGTGCTATCAAACTAGTGCTATCAAACAAGACGACAATAGTCATATGAAAATTATTTGGTACTTATAAAGTTTTATGCTGCCCCAATATTTTTTCTTACAAATAAATATTCGGTGGACATTTTTGAGAAATAAAAGATTAAATATATATATATATATATATATATATAATAAATGTGAGAAGTTAGTGATATAATATAAAGAAAAATAAAAACAAAATAAGATATCCGTATAAAAATTAATGTTGGAGATACATGACATATCATTCTTGTAAGTGTTATTAGTAAATTTTTGTGAGGAGAAATAACCACTTCTCCAAGCACAAAAGACTCTTAATGGTTTTTTTAAGGATCTAAACTCAATTCCTCTTTAATTCATGAAAGTGATCTTGTTGTTAGTTTTCAATTGAGTTCACAAATCATAATATATATAAAAAATACTAAGTTTTATATAATATTATCTTTTTTTATTCGTTTAAATTATTTTATTTGTAATCTTATCTTTAACTAATTTTTTAAATAATTATGGAAAATTTTGTAATTTCTAGTATTATCATTCCTAATAAATGAAAACAAAAGAATACATATTAGTTAGTATAATAAATTACAATAAAAAAAAATAAATAAGAAACAAATCATTTAAATTAAATTGTATTTATTATGTAAAAGAACACATAGTCTAAGTCAAGATTGAGAAAATCCATGTGATAACTAATTAGTAGTTGCGTATTTTAAAAGTTTGTTTGTCACTTAGTTTATATACTGGTCCCTCTAATTAGAATTAGACCATTGTACCGAACTCGAATCCAATCCTAATTTGACGTATAGCTCCAATCAAATATTGTTGTATTTGTAAATGATTGAGATAATATAAAATAGAGTTGTGGTGTGTCATCATTGTGTCTCATGTGATCTCTCAATGCCAACATCATTTTTTGATCCGATCAATTATCTTACGTGTGTCTTATCTTCCTAAGTCGTTCAAGTAGTCTAACGAATTTGTCCTTAACATAACCCCAAATGCCAAGTTCGAAAAACATAAATAGTTAAGATGACTATGTAGTTCAACAAATAGGTATCAAACACAATCCTTAAAAATAAAAAATTAAAAAGTATAAATGGTCAACATCAATTTCCAATTTCAATTTTTAAATTAAATTAAATCAAATAACTATTATAGAACATCCTTAATATTGTTGTTGATGTTGTTTTTTTTTTTTTTTTTTTTTTTTTTTTTTTTTTTTAAA
>JBBPBR010000007.1:4854087-4872357 GCA_037974775.1 Cicer pinnatifidum | reverse complement strand
TAAAAAAAAAACAGCTACAAAAGATTTGGGTTTTTTTTTTTGTTAGGAAAAAAGAAACTAAGGAAAATAAAGCATTAGAAGATCTAGATTAGGAGATAGAATTAATTAATTAAAAATGAAAATATAATGCTTATATGTTTTGGTTCGAAGAACTCACTTGTACATGTAGATATCTTTCCCAAGCAAGAGTCTTTTCTTGCATAAAAAGCATTGTTCAAGAAAATTTGATGCCTGAAAATGAGAATGATGATTGGAAGAAGGATATGATATTGGAGAAGAGGTTTTGTTGTTGATTGTGTTAAGCATCATGGTGGTTTTGTTAATTATTTGATGAGTTTTGTTGTTGTTGTTGTTGATAATGCTACTTTTCTGGGATTCTAGCACAACACCAAGACCAACCATATTTCATTCTATGTTATTAATTGTTGTGCTGACACTTTTAAATTATTCACTGAGTTTAGGTTGGTGGTGAATGAAAAATGTTGGAGCTAGTTTAATAACATAAATAGGAAAAAAAAGAAGGTGAAGGAATAGTACGAAAAGAGAGAGTAGTGGGTCCCCCACAGCTATGGAGGGTAACAAAGGACGATTAGTGTGTAGGCAAAGATTTGACTGTTTTTGCTATATACCTGCCACGTATACACTGTTTTTTTAGTTTTCAATTAATTTATCAGTTGGAAGTTTGAGCCAGTTTTGTCGTGTAGTGAAATTTATGTGTTTGTTTGGTTTGGTGTAGCATAATTTTTGGCTTGCTTCTATTCATCAATCTACACATCTGTTTCATGGTTATTAAGAATAATGAGTGAGTTGTGGTGACTTTAGGGAAAATAATTATTTTAAAATTAATATTATTTTTTTAATTAAATCTTTCAAAAAAATTTATGATTATTATTTTTTAAGTGTTAATTTTACTATAAGTTTATGATATTGAAAAATGAATATTATTTTTTAACACGTATAAAAAAACTGAAAATGACACTTATTTTAAAAAGACAGAGTAACTTCCAAAGGAAACAGTGCATGGGTTGTGTGTGAGCTAGTGAGTGAGTGAGTGACTGCATTTGAACTTTTTTTTGGACTATATGAATGATATAAAGAAGCATATAATTAATATGACTGCATTTTTTAACGTTCGGAGATGATAATTACACAACCACTTTTAGGTTTGTCGTTTTCCCGACACACTTTTCTTACAACCAACCAGGGATGGCCTATCCATCCTTCGAGTACTCGCATACGGGTCTTGGATGGAAGGATAACGACTACGCAAACGTGCATCCATCTTTTTCTTCCTTAATATTAAATACTATATCCATAATTTTTGTAAAAATAAGTTTATATTTCCTAATTAATATATGTTTGGTCATTAGAGGTTAGGAGAGATTATTTCATTAGGTCAACAACAAGTGGAACGTTAATAATTTATTCATTCAATGGAGTATATTGTTTAAATATTTTTGATCATGAACACTTTTGATATAAGGAGTCAATTATATTAAATTGTCGACTTTGATATTACTTTTAAGCCATGATGGGTTGAAAGGTTATTACATTGTCTCAAGTGCAACCACACAAGTAAATCATATATTATATCTTAACTCAAAATCTTAAAACAGTGAATTATTAAATCATCTCATTTATATAGTTTTTAATATATATATTCTCATTCGATGTGATACTTATTTACTAAACACTTGAAATACCAATAATATAATAAGTGTATAATTAAAAGTTTTGAGATATTGATTTGTTTGTTAGGAGAGTCATAGTTGACTTATAGGTGGACATTTTATTTTTTTAAGTTGTTTTATTTGTAACACCGATTAATTGTTAAATTTATAAAAACTGTGTCGAGTATCGTATATTATATTATTATTTTTTTAAATTATTTTTGTGAGACGATGAGTCATGAGGAGGTTTGGAAAATGAATTAGGCGAAATAGGAGTAACGATGTTGTGATCTTAAGAAAGGTAGGGTATTTGTAGGTTTAAAATATTTTAACTTTGCTTTACTATGCAAATGAACGTGGAGGTTGAAGGTTGATTTGCATAGACTTTGGTTAAAAAAATTTGGTGTGGTAGAAAATGTTGTGGTGAGGAATTTGAATAAGAACACTAATAATACTAAAAATATTTATTTTTAGTGTGACCCTTAATTAAAAGGAGGGAGGTTGTATAATAGGTTTATCTGATTATCTAGTTTAGAGGTGGATAAACATATCATATGGCTAAGATGTTTGGTCGTAATTGGGAGGATGTGTGGCGGTGAAAAAAAAATATTACTTGTTTGCCTGGAAAATTTGGTTTTGAAGTATATTTCGTTGGTAAATTTTGTTGTTCAAGAAGTGTTTTGGATAAGTGGTGTTAGAGTTATGCTTTTGAAAATAAATATTCATTTAAAATATAGTATATCAATATTTGAGTAAGAATGTTAATATAGTTGGTTTTCTTTTTGTGATTTCATTTGGAAGAGATTAATTCCTCTTAAAATATTACTTTTTTAAGCCAAGTATTTATTGAACCACTTGATCCTCCTCCTCCACCTAGTGAACTATTCATTTTTCTCTACCAAAACCCGACATCCCTTAGCAACCTCGGTCACGTTGTCATGCCAAATCACCCTGTTCCTCCTACCTATCCTTCCCCATTATAAATGATTTTGGCCTTAAAGAAATATTTTCAGGATTATCTCTCATGGACTGGCCCAGTGGCAGTAGCATGAAAACGTTTGAACTATTTTCATGCTTAGTTCACGTTTATTCGGAGGAGATTTCTCCTCTCACCATCCATCCATTTTTAAAAGTCCCAAAAATATTTTTGTTGTTGTCGATTTTAATCATCTTCAGACTAATCAATTCTAATAAGATTTATTTGGACTAATTAATTTGAAAATGTAAACACTAACTTTTTTTTTATAATTTTTTACACATTCAAATTAATTTTAAAGTGTAAAAAAAAATTATATTTATATTTATATTTACGCTCTATATTGACAAATTCAAAAATGTAAACATCATAAAATGTTATAAATTAATATTTACAAACCAAATTCACTCTAGACAAGTCTCGTATAGATTGGTTAATTCTGGATTGAAAATTGGGGGATGTAAGGTTGTGGGAGGAGAAACTCCCTTCACACCTTATTGAGATTTTCTTTGGGTTGTTCCACTTCAATAGGCCCAACAAAAATCCTCCCCTCACACTTTTGGAAACAAATAACATTGAAAGTAAAATACTTACAAAATTGACCATAATATCTTGTATTAAAATGGTTTAAAGGTACGTATTTAATTGTCTCATTCGAACTCGAACTTCAACAGTTTAATATTTTCTAAATGTATACCAATAAAAAAATTATACGGTTGATTCATATCTAATTTGGTAAAAATATTATATTGTCTTTATTATTTAATAAAATTCATAATTTTTAATTATTCTCTTTAGATATATATATAATTTTTTTTCTCTTATATCAAATAATTAAACAATCATCGCACTTTCTTCTTACATTATCTTCTCTTCACTTTTTCTCTTTTATTATTTTTTCATAAATCAAATACATCATAAACATTCGATCCGAACAAAACATGATAAGTTGAATCTGAGTAGTTGGTACAAGAGTGTAAAGAACACTCTCTACAACATATCATAAACATTTATCCAAATAAAAGATGATAAGTTGGATCTAGATCCCCTTTTGCAAAAAATGTGTGTAAAACTTTGTTGTAGGTATTTATTGAAGTAGGTGATAAGTTCCAAATTGGTATAAGTTAGGTGTTTATATATTTAATTCAGTCCTTATCCGTCCACCCCATACCATTTTTAGAACAAACACTTCATTAGTATTTAGTAGCAGTCAACAGCTTGTCAGCATGCAATCATCCAAACCCATATCCTCATCTTCAACACTATCACACATCCCATTTTATTTTGGCTTTCTTCTTTCACTTCCAAACGTCTCTTCTAATTTCCAACTTCACCTCTTTTCACTCTCACTACAACACAAATAAAAAAAATAATTTCCCTATTTGTCTCGCTTGATCGTTGCTAAGATGCTGAGCCGCAGGATTTTGCAGAGGAGAGCTTTGATCTACGGTCGCAGATTCTTCAATCTCTCTTCTTCTGAAAGTTTCTTTTCTGGGTCTTCCTCCTCTTACCATTCCTCTGATTCGCGCTCTGTTCTGTTACCTAAAGCTATTTCTCGCATACATGTGAGTCTTAGTAAGCTTACTTTTTAATTCAATATTTTGTTTCTATTTAAATGTCATTTTCGAAGTTCAATGATATGAGATAATAACTGATTAACAACATTATAGGAAAAAGATAAATAATGATATTAAAAGTATCAAACTTTATTGGTTGTTTATTAACAAGGTTGATGAATTTCATGGGGTTCTTTGAGTTTGACTATTTTTATTTTATTATTTTGCATGTATTGAATTTCTGTTTTGTAGTCCAATTTTAAGCATGTTAAGGGATATTGTCTTTCTGCTCAACATGTTCTGGAGATTTCTGAGGGGAAGATAGTTGAAGTTCCTTTGGCACAGACTGGTGAAGGTATTGCAGAATGTGAACTTCTCAAATGGTATGTCCAAGAGGTCAGTGTAGTAGTCAACTTTTCAAATTTAATGCTTCAATTCCCACCAAAGGAATAAATTGCACAATGAATCATTGATACGGTTACTAGACACCTGTAGTAATATGAGAAAATATAAGTGATTAAATATAACCACAGATGCAGTGACACTGACAAGTGACAACGACACTAGAGATGCCTTGGTTCGGAAGTGCCCAAGTTGGTATAATATACTCCATAGATAGAATTTGGCTTATCTAAAGCGAGTAGTTAGTAAAATGAGCAACTCATTGGTTTGATATTGTAACCACTTATGATTGGTTATGCAAGTGCTTATAATATTATTGATTTGTTTATCAGTAGCTGATATTGCTCGCTTTAGAGGAGTTGATCTGTAGGATGTTAATATGATATATCAATCATTCAACGGTTCGCAAGGCTTTATTTTTGGGGGGTTGGTTGGTTGTGAGTAGTTCTGCTATATTCTATTTGATGAATATATTTTTCCAATTAAAGTTTTAGGAATGATTTATTTGTCATATTGGCAGGGGGATTATGTTGATGATTTTCAACCACTCTGTGAAGTTCAAAGTGATAAAGCTACCATAGAAATTACAAGTCGCTACAAAGGAAAAATTTATAATGTTCTCCATGCTCCTGGTGACATCGTAAAGGTGAGATAAGAAATCTCATACTGTTGTTATAATTCAGTAAGACGATGCTTGCACTTACAAATTTAGAATTTATTAGGGTACATTGGTGTGAGAGGAGTTTAAAGAAGTTGATTAAAAAATACCTCGTTTCATATTAGAACTGGCATTTGATAGAGGCTCAAATGTCCAGCGGATTTTTGCATTTCTTTTGTTCATTAATAACAATTCATTATTTATGTCGGATATATTAGATCTAGAGATTAAAGAGTTAGATAGAGATATGCTATATGATAGAACGTTATGGTGTCGTTTGACTTACGTAGCCGGCGGCCCTACTTAGTGGGATAAGGCTTGATTGTTGTTCTATGTATGTATTTGAGTTTCTTTTGGGTAAAATTTCAGGTTGGAGCAACCCTTTTAAAGATATTAATTGACGAGTCTCCATGTCCTTCAATGGATTTTGGTGACTCAGAAATTGCAAAATCACCTGATTCTGATAAGATAATCGTTAACGAGCCTGCATTTCCTACAGTAATTTTTGACGATTCAGAAAATGTAAAATCTTTAGATTCTGATATTGGAAAGGGGAAACAAGCAGGAGCCCTATCGACACCTGCCGTAAGGAGTCTAGCAAAGGAGCATGGTATAAATATAAATGAAGTCTGTGGAACTGGAAAAGATGGAAGAGTTTTAAAAGAAGATGTGCTCAATTTTGCAGTTAAAAAGGGAATCACTAAAACTCCATCTGATGTTTTGAATGCGGATTTTGGAGAACAGCTTCGGGGAAAAGAATTCAGCTGTGATGCGAAAAATATTTACGATAGGCCTTTTGAGGACACGATACTTCCCCTGAGGTAAAATTGAATGGAAAACAAGAATTTGAACCCTCTTACTTTTACTTTTTCGTATGAAATGGCAATTGGAGATGGATATATGCAAGTAATTTATGTTGACTTGTTGAAAAATGTGATGAACTTTAGTGTTGCAATAGTATGGAAGTGTTTTCCTTTACTCTCAGTTGTAGGACTTGAGTTATAAAGAACTCGGTCATGAGAAAGTTAATTATATTTTGTTTTGTTTTTCCTTTTTGTAGGGGATTCCATAGAGCAATGATAAAATCAATGACTCAAGCTGCAAAAGTCCCACATTTTCATTACGTAGACGAGATAAACTGCAAGGCCCTAGTGGAGCTTAAAACGGCTTTTCAAAAGAATAATCCTTATCCAGATGTCAAGCACACGTTCCTTCCAATATTAATCAAATCCCTATCAATGGCACTAATCAAGTACCCTTCTGTGAACAGTTGCTTCAAAGAGGATGCGTTGGAGCTCATCCTTAAAGGTTTGGTTCTTATACAAAATTGGATGAGTGATTGATAAAATTTTGTTGCCATTCCTTGGAACTTAATTGTTTTTGAATTTTTGTAGAGTGAATATAAGATTTCTTTCTTAAGTCAAAATACATGTTCAAGAAAAAAGGAGCTATTACCCAATTTGACACAATAGGTTAATTTGATGTAGGTTCGCACAATATCGGAATTGCCATGGCGACACCACACGGTCTAGTTGTGCCGAACATAAAAAATGTTCAGTCTCTTTCCATATTGGAGGTTAGTTTACAATCTTGTTATTGTTAAAATATATGCACACATCGCTAGTTGTGCTTTGTTAGCCCCTTATAGTTTCGGTTGAAGTAAAGTGCGTGCCCGTTGTCGTTGTTTAGCTACAGCACGACTGAAGATGATATAACTCATGAATTAAACTGTGTAGAGGTTGTAGAATGCACATGTGAGGACGACATGTCTTACATTTTTCCTAGAAATAATATTATAGAGCACGTTCTTATCAATCTAATTTTATTTGTTTATAAAGATAACCAAAGAGCTAGCAAGGTTGCAACAATTGGCTTCAGATAACAAGTTAACTTCTGAGGATATATTTGGTGGGACAATCACTTTGAGCAACATTGGAGCAATTGGTGGAAAGTTTGGTTCCCCACTTCTGAATCTTCCTGAAGTCTCCATTATTGCCATCGGTCGAATTCAGAAAGTTCCACAGTTTACCGATGATGGAAATGTTTATCCTGCATCACTCATGACTGTAAGTCTTGCGTATTTAGTTATTTACATTCATAAACTAGATGTATGAACATTTCAAAAACCACATTTTAAAAGAAACTATAATGATCTCCAATGATTGTAGTTCATGGCATATCAGTTTTTTTGTTTCTTTGGGTTAAAAGAAGTACTAAGCTAAACTAGTTGTTGTATATATATTAATCTAATGTTGTTATTATTTATTATGATTTTTTAGTGGGTTAGAAGATGAAATAAACTGCTGCATTATCTGATTCTGTTTTGTGCTTCCAGGTTAATATTGGTGCTGATCACAGAGTGTTGGACGGAGCAACCGTTGCAAGATTTTGCAACGAATGGAAAAAATTAATTGAAAATCCAGAGTTACTCATGTTGCATTTGAGATGATAAGGGACAATAGCTGAAATTGTAATTTGGATGGTTAATAATTATTTACCATAATAATAGAGTTTAAACAATCCATATTTGTTTAAATTTAGAAAATGTCATGATAATGTGAAATGTTTTTAATAATGATTCCACGGATTGGAGGAATGAGTATAGATTGTATCTTCCAATGATTGTTCAATAACAACACTTGTAGTTTTTCAACTTATCCTCATTTTTTATTATTGTGAATCTATTTCATACAAAAGATGAAAGAAAACTAAAAGAAAAGAAAGTGAAAATCAGGAAAGAGAATCCAAAATAAGATGATTTTTTAATTGTTTAGATGAGGAAATTTTTTTTCTATTATTTGATTGAGTAGAAAGTAAGAGAAAAGAAAATTGTATATATTGTTAAAATGACAAAACAATCCACAAAAAGATTGTATTCGATGTCATGAAAGGCAATGACATGAAGGATGGCAAAACTATATGATTGACCCTTGACATATGTTTTTCATCAAAATAGAGTAATTTTCTTATTGAATTTTATTGTGAAAATATAACACAATTTTGTGATTCATTTTTCTCATCACATATAACACTATTGAAAGAATATTCGTAGAAAACCACTTTTATCTCCTCTATATGTAATCATAGACAAAAGTATCTACTTTTACATTTATTAAGCATGTTTATTAAGTGCATTTAGTTTTCTTAATTTTATTAAAAATATATTTACTAAACTACCCCTTATTATAATGGTAATTTTCTTACACAATTAAAAATTAAATAATATACAAATATTTTTGAAATAATAACATTTTAATTCACATTTATTTGTGTCTCACCTCATCTAAAATTCTGTTTCATAAAAAAAATGTTGAGTACAATTATGCATACATTTATTTTTTTGCTTAGTATTTTCCATCTTCTCTCACTATTGTTATTAACGAGTAACCAAACAATAGAAAATATTCTGAAAGACGTGTTTTCTCTCTTTTGTTTCATTTTTCGCTTCCAAAAGACTTTGAGACAGTGGAAGAATTGGGTGGGAGCGCAAGGAAATGTCGACGGCGTCTTGTCAGAAGCTATTTGAATTGGGCACGAAGATCATCGGCGTTGGTAGAAACTATGCCGCTCACGCTAAAGAACTAGGCAACGCTGTACCCAAGGTCACACTCACTCTCTTCATCTTCCTTTTGCAAAACAATCCATTCACTCTTCAAATTTTCGATCTGATATGCGCACTGTAATTGATTTACTAGCATTTTTCAGTCACCGGTGTTATTTCTTAAACCGACGTCGTCTTACTTGAAAAATGGCGGAACAATCGAAATCCCACACAACGAGAGTTCTCTCCATCACGAAGTCGAACTCGCCGTCGTCATCGGGAAGAAAGCTCGAGATATCCCTGAATCCTCTGCCATGGATTACGTTGCCGGTAAATATAATATTTATAATTCATTCATTTTTGTGAAATTTCAAGTTTATTAGTTCTCTTGCTTTACTTGATTCCGTTTTTTTCCTCTGTTGATTGAATGTATTAGGTTATGCACTGGCACTGGATATGACTGCCAGGGATCTTCAATCTGCTGCTAAGGTAACTTCCTAAATTATTTTCAAGCTGCTGCTAAAAAACTCCAGTCATAGCAGGGTCTAGAAAAAGGATTGGATCAATGGTTGATTTATTGTAAAGCAACCTTACCTTGCATTTGCAATACCACTGTTGTTAAATAGTGGCGTTATAGTATTGCAGAATTTAAACAAATCACTATTGTTCTACGATACACTTGTATACACTTGTAGTACAAAAAGTTATCAAATAGCAGCTATAGCCATGCTATAGCACTAAGTTGAATTTAGATATACCGTTATTTTCTGTGTTTAGTAATTGATAACACTGATTTGCAAGAGGTTTTAGAAAAGGGTCAGACTAATTGTTGATTTTTTGTAAGCAACCTTACCTTACATTTACAAGAGTTTGATTTCTCAACTCAAGTCGATCTGATGTCTGCCCAAGGAAAAAAAACTGTTTAACAATTGGACTTGAACTACTGGGATGTAAATAAGTATGAAATGATTTGTGTATTAATTTCCTTTTGTTTTGGGAATGTGTTATACTTTTCTGCTCAGTAATTTTAAGGTGATTTAGACCTGATATTTTCACGATCTAATACTTTAGATGGTTTATTTTTCCATTTTGTTGTTAGTCTGCAGGTCTTCCATGGAGTCTGGCAAAAGGCCAAGACACTTTCACACCAATTAGTCCTATTGTAAGAATGCGTATACTATGATGTTTTATTATATGCTTAAACTATTTTATAAATGAAATATTAGAGAAATGATTTTACTCTGTCTTGGATCCTAAATTTGTCAAGTGTCTTTTGCAAAAAAAGATTTTTTGTACTAACTTCCTATGCATACATACATTATATTGTATGTCTTTAATTCAATTATACCCCTTCTTCTTCTAATTAAAATTGAAATTTCTGCAATCAATCAATCATGGTCCCCCATAGCTATTATTGATATGAGAACACAATTACTTTGCTCGTCTACTTATTTTATAAGTTATATTCTTCAAGTGTACTTGTTTTCTTTTTTTAAATTATATGCAGTTGCCCAAGACTGCAGTGCCAAACCCTGATGATCTAGAATTATGGATAAAGGTTTGAGTTTTTTTTGTACTTTTCCCTTGAATACTTTGTTGTGTTTCTATTGATTATGCATTGCTTCAGTGATGCATTAGATACCTAAACTAATTGAAGAGAGATGGCTTTGCTTTGTTGTAGGTAGATGAAGAAATTCGGCAGAAGGGCTCAACTAAGGACATGATATTCAAAATTCCATTTTTGATTAGCCACATAAGCTCGTTCATGACATTGTTTGAAGGAGATGTCATTCTAACTGGTATTAAGTTGATACTTCATTTGCTTATTTGTATTTTTGTTATATATTTTAGATGATGAAAAAATGTCTTCAATTATCTCATATTGTGTGCTATTTAAACTATCATTTGGGCCATCAAGTGTTGATTTAGATGATCGGATCAAGCACCTCAATAAAAAAGATCTTTGGGTTCTCGACCTTGGTTGGTAGACATTTATCAGTAGGTTATATTACGAGCCTTTGCGGAGACTTATGGTTTGTGCTCTTGCTTCTCCCCAATAAAGTTGAGATCTGTTCATGATTTTTATTTCAATTCAATAACAATGAAGATATTTGCAACTCTATTGGGGGTGCTCATGCTTGGGAATGGGGCTGGAAAGGACTCAAGTTAGCTCCTTTGCCTACTTGGTAGCTCATATCATTATCACTTTATCTAATAATAGTTTTCATGCTCTAATTTAATATGTATTAACATTTAATTTGATTTATTTATTATTTAACTGATTGTATGTTACTATTACTATTAAGTTACATCTTCAAGCTTTACCAGTAGATCCTAAAATATTCAATTAATATGAGGCTTGTTATTGATTTATGAAGCTGAAATAGCTTGCGACTTAGGTATATTGAATTAAGAAAATAAGTTTGATTTTATACTTAAGTTAGCCGAGCTTCAAGGCTTCCTTGTGGACCTGTTTTGCACTTAAACTGTTTTCTTCTTAGAGTTAATATATACATGCATTGCACGATACCCAGTTAACAATGATTATGATGATGTTCAGGCACTCCCCCAGGTGTTGGCCCTGTGAAAGAAGGACAAAAAGTTACTGCAGGAATTACAGGACTTGTGGATGTGGAGTTTAATGTTGACAAAAGAAAAAGTTCTGGAAACTAATCATATATGGGTATCTCTTGCCAAGCAGGAACAAAATAGAGTACACCATAAACTCCTTAGTTGGAGTCTGAGTCTGTACAACATTTATCAGTTTGTTTTCTATTCCTAGAACTAGAATCTGGATCTCAGTGGAAATGCCAATTTAAGCAATTTTAAGCATCATGAAAATGATGATAACTATTTGTTACTGTGAAAAGTAATTATTATGAGCTCAATAAGACACCACCTGATTTATGATGATGGAATAATCAAATCGACAACAGTGATCAGAAGGTTTAAAAAGAATTATATTTTATTTAAAAAGTTATATTATTTTTATATTAAACTTTCTTTTAAATTTTAATGTAAAAATATAAAAAAATAAATTATTTTAGAACTGAATAATTTTTATTCTTGTTAAATATCGAATATTTGTTTTGATTCTTACACAAATTTTATTAGTTTTTATTTTTCTTTTTCAAATTGACGCAACAAGTTTTTTTTACAAGAAACTCATAGTCATAAACGCACTGTTTTCAATACAATGTCTTATTGTTCAAAATTTAAATTAATATTACCGAATTATTTGAGTCTTACATAAATTTAGTTACATAAAGAGTGTCTTTGACGTCATTTTTATACTATTTTAAAAGTATGTGAACTAAAATATGTTTGAGAAACATTCATCATTAGTGGCTTTCCCGTCTCTTAAAAATGACATTATTCATTTCAATCTTAAATCTTAAAAACACACGAGCACGAAGAGTTCATAAACATATACATTGACATTATTCATATCCCTCTTAATCAAACACGAGCATGAAGAGTTCATGAACATTCACATGCATCCCATTATGAGAATAAACACTCAGCAAGAACAAAGATGAAGTCAGAGCAGGAACGAAGAGACACATTCCAAATGCACCAAAAAGCAAATTAGAAATTTTTGAAGAAATCGTAGATGTGTTTGTTGATCTCATCAGGCCTTTCTTGATGGATGAAATGCCCTGCCCCTTCAATTACAACCACATCCTCAAGAAGTGGCACATCTCTCTTCATCCCACCTTTTAGAATGTAATCTTTTGCTCCAGGTGCATTATAGGTAAGGTCTTGATCACCCACAATAAACTTCACTGGAACTTTTATTTTAGCACCACTCCATGGAGCAGTGAGCTCCCAGTTTCTACAAATGCAAGGGAAAAGCAGTAAGGTAAATTAGCTAAGTTTAGTTTACGAAAGCTATGAAACGCCGACACAAACATAAATATCGAAAATAACACTCAGAATCATTTAAGAAAATAAAAGTGATCCAATATAATTAATTACAGGTGCCGGGTCGTGCGAACACTAGACAGACATTCAATTTGAAGTGTTAATGTTGTATAAAGAGAGCAAAAGGATAGTATGAACTGCAAAATCTTTACTCGCACAACAACATGCATGTTCCTCAATATACATTTGTTTGAATAGACCTTAATGTAAAAAATGTGTTGATCGACAAAACAGTCAAATCCAAAATTTATCCTTTTCTTTTTCCAATGAGAAAATGATACTAAATTCAAGTAAGCAATGTAACATGTACATTTATCATAGCATGTAGGAGGAGTTGAAGAAAAACTTACAGATCCAAATTTCTGTAGTAATTCAATCCCCCTGTGAAGCCAGTCTTGTCATATTTGGAGGCATAGTAATTACATTCTTCTTCAGAGAGCCATGAAGGCAACACAATAGGAGAATCAGTTGGATGTCCAAAACCTTTACCCTTAGGTAGATAAAGTGGACCAGGGTTTCTGTATGTGAGAAATTCCTTCAGGACTCTTGCAGTGCCTATCTCAGCAAACTCAGCTTCTATATCACCAGGTTCCTATAATAATGCAGTTAGAGAGAAACAACCACTTAGAACAAAAGAACTAGTACTCAAATCCAAGAAAATCAACTATGCATTATATATGAGAGGGGATCTAAGTTACTCAAGAAACTCATATCACATCTTACTTTCTTCAAAGTGGTAGCTAATTAGTGGTGTGAGTTAGGACGTTGAAAGAGTAGTAAGACGAAGTACATGATTTGATCCATGCTACTAGCAAATTAATTACAACTCCTCTCAACAAATTATCCTCTAACATTTGTCAATAAAAGTGTGTACATAATAATTAATATAATATGATGATTTTTTTTGAAAATGAAGGTATTCCTACACACAACTGCAAAAACTAGTCTATAAGATAGATCTATTTGACCTCTCCTCCCAACATATGTTTTCCACACATAAAGGGTGAGAACAAAACTCAACCAAATGATAAAGAGATTCAAATATCTACAACATGTGTTACACCATGTTGATACAACAAATACATTTTTCTTTTATGCAGCAACAAAGACAATTTTTGAATCTCTAAACATTATCTATAGAAAATATGCTCAAATTTACTTTTGTGGTAACTGATCCCATCTCATTATAATTATAATAAAGATACTAAAAATAGAAATTTTTTATTAAAAAAATAATATTTCTACTTTTAAAGTGTTAAAAACACAAATATCTAAGGTAAAATTTCTACATATCTTATAATAATAAATATTTTTTTTTAAAAAAAAAAAGCATAAATATTAATATACTACTAGTGGACCATAAACAGAATTACAGAACTAACTGAAATAAACGGTTAGAAGAAAGCCAAAAAATAACAAACAGAACAAGTAAATCTAAAGAACACAAAAAAATTTAGAACAAACCTGAAATCTGGAAATATAGTAATCATTACCATAGACAGCTCTAAGAGTCTCAAGCGGTTTTCTTTTAGGATTTCTTGGAGTAAAAGCAACACTCAAATTAACAACAGCCTTAATTCTTTCAGGACGATAAAGACAAAGAGACCAAGCAATCATAGCACCCCAATCATGACCAACTACAAACACCTTCTCTTCATCACCGGCAACGGCGTCAAGAACTCCGATGAGGTCACCAACGACATGGAGACTCGTGTAGGATGTCGGCGATGCCGGTACATCGGTGTCGCCGAATCCGCGGAGGTCAGGTGCTATACAGCGGTAACCGAGGGAAGCTAGAGCTGTGATCTGGTGACGCCAGGAGTACCATAAGTCTGGGAAGCCATGGATGAAGAGGATTAGTGGACTTTGGGAAGTGCCTTTTTCAGCTATGTGTATGTTTATGCCGTTGACGGTTACTGTTTTGTGTTGTAACTCTTCGAATTCCATGTCTCTTTGTGTTGTTGTTGAGTGGTGGAAGATGTTTATGAGACTGCGTGTGGCTTTGTTGTTTAAGAATAATGTGCATAACTTTGAAAATAGTGTTCCCATAACATGGGGAACATGGGGAGTTGACCTGTTCTATGAGGTTACCGTTATCAAAATATAATTGATTTTTGGAAAATATCTGAGTACACGTGTAAAATTAATTTATAATTTAATTAATTTAAAAATAATTAAATATGAATAAATGATATATTGATCGTTGAAAATATTTACTTATTCTAAAAAAGATTGATGGACACTCAATAATCTTTTTTTAACATATTAAATGAGAAAAAAATTAACATATAAATATAATATATTAATGACATGATAAAAAATAGATAATAAAATATTGAGAGGATAAAAAAATATATAGAGATTATAAATATATCATTGTTATTTAATAAACAAATAACTATGATTAATTAAGAGATATTTTATGAATAATATCACTGAATTGAGTGAGAATAGTTATATATATAATATCAAGGTAGTGCTTGAGAAAAAAATGCAACATCTAATTAATTAGTCATCCTTTAAATAGAAGTTGTATTTTTCTTTTCTTGCAGAAGACAAGTAGATGCAACATCTAATTAATTAGCCATCCTTCAAATAGAAGTTGTATTTTTCTTTTCTTGCAGAAGACAAGTAAATTAATCATAGCATCTTTTTTTAACGATCAAAATAGTTTTGTACTCTATCGTAAGATCATGTTTCATTGTGAGAAGAAATTGAGAAAAGAAAAAAAATAGTTGTGAAAAAAGTGTAACGAGAAAAATATAATAAATTTGATGTATTGTTTAATATAAGAGAAATATATGATAAATAAAAGAGAAAAATTTGATGTATTGTTCAACAAATTCAACTTGCATTTTGACGTATTCACATTTTGATTATTTATATATAATTAAAATTTAGTTGTTTAATTATATTTAAAAATTTGTTGTTGATTTAACTAATTTAATATATTAATGGATGTATTTTAAATATTAAATTATATATTAGTATATAATTTTATTATTTTTGAAATAATCAAATATTTATATTTAATTATATTTAAAATATAAAAAAAAATCATTTATTACATGCAGACTCAACTTAGCTTACACATAATCGAGATAATTCAAATTTAATGTAAAAATTATAGTTAAAAGTTGATTTAGTTCAAACAAAACTAATCATATTCGAATATTAAATTTAATTAAAAAGAACCAACATGTGTCCAGTTAAAAACAACTCTTATGCATGCTACACGTATGAGTAGGAATAGGTCAGACCAAACTAGATTTTAAAAAAATTTGAGTCTGGCCTACGATTAATTTTTTAAACCTACAGCCTGTCATATGTTTTTTCTTCGGTATGACCTAACTTTTTAAAAAATATGGTATGACCTGAAAATCTATTTAAAAACCTTATTAATATTAAAATATTTAAATATTATATTTTACATATATATATATATATATATATATATTAAATAAAAAATAATTTTTCTAACAAAATGATTTTAAAAAAAATCTTAAACAAACACTATTTAAACCCTAAAAAATGATTTTTTTTGTTTTTTGTTTGTTTCATTATTAGGTTTTTTTCTTAAACAAATGCATTCATTATTGTCTGTCAAACAAATATGGAATGACTACTAAGTGATTGACTAATTAGACGGTTAGAACGACTATCGAACATGGAATCTCTACCCGAATATGGAACGACTACCGAATATAGAACGACAACTGAGTGATTTCCTGATTGATAGACTTTAAAATAGAAAATAATATTATTAATAAATAATAATAAAAAAATAATATTATAAATAATAAAATATACATAAATCAGTCCGTCAAACTTAATAAATTTTTTATAAACTTGAGTCTGACTTATTTAAATAAATAAATTTTAAAAATAATTTGAACTTAACATTTTTATTAAATAGGTCATACTAGACCGAGTCATAAGTAGACTAGATGATAGACCTCTAACAGACGATCTAATCTATTTTCATGTCTATGTTACGGTGCATTCTCGTTTGCATTGTAGTTCTTTTTAATTTTTTATTCAAAGCTTTGTTAACTATCGGTGAGTTATTCTTTTTGCATACGATAACGCAGAATAAAGGGAGCATAAAGTGTAAACTTCTTTGCTTATTGCTTTTGCTTCCTTGATTAACTTAATGAGTAAAAGCATCATTACTTTGTTCCTTGAGTGTTGCTTTTGCATTTGTGGCATTTGGTCATTCATATCCAGCTTGTAATTTGTCGGACATATACCCCACACCACCCTTGTCAAGTGTGTGAATGATTAAAATCCGTAGTACGAGTGAGTTTATCTTACATTTTAATATCTCTAACTTTTATATAGTCATCAAACACTATTGTTTCTATCTGTTTTTTCCTATCACCAAAGATGGATCCAAAAGTCTATTGAATGGGGTTGAAAAAATTAATACGCTCTTTGTTTTATAATATGTGTTGTATTTGTAACAAAAACAAAAAGTCCAAAGAAACTATTATTATTAGTTTTAATACAGTTTAATTATTTTTTCAATTATATCATCTAATTAATACAATTGAAACATTATTAAATTATTATTTTTTACTATTTATTTATGATAATGGAAATATAAAAAGATAATAGAGTATTATTATTATTTTTATTATTTTTCTTAATTTATATGAAATTGTTAAATACAACAATTATTATAGGCTACAAATAAGAATAAACTTTACATGAGACGAAGTTAGAACAACTATTTTTGTAAAATAAATTAATTGTATAGCATTTAATAGACGGATAATATATAATATATGGGTGCACTACTACTTGACATTATTGACATTAAAAATAAAGTACTTTGTGCATCCGAAGAAGGAGCCCAACCCATTAATGTTCCTTTTAAATCTACATTACTTACTTGTCACATCTATTATTTTATTATCTTTCTTTCTTATAATGTCAAATGAGTGTTTGGTTGTACACCAAACATTTTCATTAATTATATGTCTATAATTTAAATCATAGTTATTGCTCCATCTGTTTTGGAGAGGAGCTTGTCTACTGATTATAACCTTCTTTCTTAAATATATAATCCTTTTCTGATTTTTGATTTTTCTTTTTTTATAAAAATTCTTTCATATTTTCAATTGTATTAATAATTTTTTTTTTATAAAATTGCTCTTAACTATGTTATATTGTTTTTAATTTTGTAATAAATACTACAATAAAATCATAAGTTAACACTCTCTTCAATAATAAATTAGTAAAACAATTCAAATTACTAATAAATTTAATACTACCATTTTTTTTTTAATTTTAATGATTTAATCAACTAAGTATTATATACATGGAGTATGGACAGAGGTAGTATGACTCCTACATCATCGAGGATTGGTTGTATAATTATCGATTTTAGAGATATGGGTTCATTATTGGATACAAAAGTAGCCCTACGGCCCAACTAGCTATTCTTGGTAATGTGCATAGTGTTTTGTCGTGGACCACTTTTCAAATAGAGTTCACACCAAGTTTTTTTTTTTTTTTTTTTTTTTTGAAAAAAAATACTC
>JBBPBR010000007.1:4826179-4837935 GCA_037974775.1 Cicer pinnatifidum | reverse complement strand
AATAATATTTTTTTTAAATACAAATTTATTATTAAATTAAATTGTTATTTTTTTAAAATAAATTATACTAAATACATATTGACATTTATTAAAAAAAATTTCTATAAACAAATAATATCATAACTTTTATTTTTATTGTAACAATGACTAAAATATATTAGTCATAAAATATAAATGACTAAAATAAATTAAAATTAAAAAAAATTAAAATAAATATTAAGTAAAAAATAAATAATCAAAATTATATTTAAGACTTAATTTTATAATATCGGATGATAATAAATACATTTAGATTTTATTTTAGTTAAAAGCAAGAGAAATTAAGAAAAGCATGTAAGAAAATTATATGCACGAAATAATTTTAATCTAAAAACAAGTTCAATTTTTTTATAGATGATAAAATATATATGCATCTAATTGAAGTATTATTTAAATTTTAATAATGATTTATACAAACTAACAAAAAAAGTTTAATTATGATCTTGTCTGGATTTAATTAATTAATTTTTTTTTAAAAAAAAAACCTATAAAAATTTAGTCTTCGATGGTGAAAGCTGAATAGGTTACTCATTTGGTGGTGAACTGAATAGCAGTGGCAAGTAGGTCGGAAATGGCGTACTCAAATGCAAGGCGCACGTTAGCATCCACCCTCACACGAGCTCTTTCTTCTTCTTCTTCATCTGGAAGCGCTTCTCGCAGTCGCACTCGTTTCGCTTTTGCTTTGTCCTCTGCCAAACAAACCCTGCCCGTCCCTTACTCGTTCCCGGTTCGGTTGAAATCATCTGGTTCGGGTTATTCTCCATTGAACGACCCATCCCCTAACTGGAGTAACCGTCCTCCAAAGGAAACCATTCTTCTCGATGGTTGTGATTACGAACATTGGCTCATCGTTATGGAATTCCCCGATAACCCTAAACCCTCTGAAGATGAAATGGTTAATAGCTACGTTAAAACCCTAGCTCAAGTTCTCGGAAGGTTCCATTGCTTTCGCTTTTCTGTCTCATACTTAGTTTCCACTCTTCTTTTCTATTTTCTGATTTTTTTATTTCTTATTTGGATTTTGGTTGTAGTGAGGAAGAGGCCAAGAAGAAGATATACTCTGTTTCTACTTCTACATATACAGGTTTCGGTGCTCTTATTTCGGAAGAGCTTTCTTATAAACTCAAAGGTGGTTTATTTTGTTCTTTTTTAGCTACTTCACTAATCAATCCCAAATTAGGTTATTTAAGTTTTTCTTTTTGTTAGTAATTAGGGTTTTATTGGCTATGCTGTTTTGCTTATGCTTATTTGATTGGAATTTGGATGATTAACTAATCAGTGTTGTCAATTGTAGATTGCAGTAAATTGGAATATGTTCAAATTCTACTATGCTACTATGATATAGCTACTATTTGACAACACATTGCACTAAATAGTGTATCACAGAAACAATTTTGATTTGTTCAAATTCTGCTATGTTATAGGGTTATAAACTTATTGCGGCTATTTGACAAAACCGATGATAATAGGGGTTAATGTCATGGGCTGTCCTTGAGATTTTCTTTTTAATCTTTTGTTTTGTGTAGCCAAATTTGTTTGTTGTTTTGATTTGTGGATCTAAATTAGAATTGACACATCATATTTATAGGAATTAATCCATATGTTTGACTGTCGTGGCAATTTTTCTGCTTTAATAGAGTTGCCAGGAGTTCTTTGGGTACTACCAGATTCATATCTCGATGTTCCTAACAAGGATTATGGAGGTGAGTGGAGTTGTTTGAATTTAAGAGCTTAGTTAATTGTTGGATCATTGTTTATTTGTCTTGATCACTTTCTGGTAATTTCAGGTGATTTGTTTGTTGATGGGAATGTAATCCCTAGGCCACAGTATAGATATGCTGAAAGGCAGCCAAGTAGGAGTCGACCACGTCCACGGCATGATCGGCGACGGGAAACTATGCAAGTTGAAAGGAGAGATCATGTCCAAGGACAGAACTGGAACCAAGGTCAGGGAGGACATATGCCGCCATCAAATCCAATGAATAGGCAAAACTCGGCTTCAGTAGGAGAAAGCCATGAAATGTTTAATAGGAGCAACTCTGCTTGAGAAATTGGCAGTTATAATCTATAGATATGTTTCCTTCGAAAAAATAACTTATAATCTATAGATACAGAACCAAGATTTTCATTTAAGGTTCTGAGCTCTGGGCTTTACTGATTGCTTCCAGTATCATTGTAGTATTTTTTAGCAATACACTGTTAAAATTGATAGACTTGAAACAATTATGTGGTTTTGTCCGAGCCAGATCTTTGTATGGCATCTGAACACTCAATACCCTGTCAATGTGTCTATTGTCTATCGTGTGTCATATTACCTTAACAACTAGTTACTTATTCAGTGTTTTTGTTTGTGCGTCTGTTTGGAGCTGCTACTCTATGGATCTTTTGCTTGATTGCATTATTAATATTATTCCCATCATCCATCTACAATTCTTGACAATAGATCAAGTAGTCCCACCAATTTTATTATGCATCATTTACAAAAAATCCATTTTTCATCGTTTTCCCTTCTAAAAATGGCTCTGCTTGTGGCTTAAAATGTTGTTGGCAGCAGCATTACCGTCGAGATCACCATCTTCATTTATGGTGGTCCAACAATACTCTTGTACAGCCACTAATCCCTTTTCCCTTAGCTCTGCCACATTTAGAGGCACATAGTTACAACGAAAGTGTAATTTGCTGTCTGATTATTTCTTTATTCCACTGTCAAATCTTTACTCAACAAAAATTTGATTTGATCGGTCCTTTGTTGAAAAAATACTGCCACACCTTTATGGAATTGGCTATTTTGTTCTTTCAATTTTCTCATTTCACATAACAGGTCATTCGGTTGTAAATTGGTTTAAGGCACTGGTTAATATAGACCACCTATAATGATGGTCTACAGCAGACAACATTTTAAGACTGTTAGAATAATTGTGATCACAAATCATGAGGGGGTTTCGAGAGTTTGATCAATCAAAGATCATCATGCAAGAGGGTGACGATTCCTTCTGATAACCACTAAGCAAGCAAGCAGCATCTAAGAGTAGGAGAACATCGTCTTCATTATTCCTTGATGTTCACCCAAATTTAGTTCGAGCTATTAAATCATCAAACCAAGTACACACTAACATCATTTCCCAGGCTTAATCACTCAAGCTTCTGATTATTATTATTATTATTATTGTAACCAAAGAGATGGATTCTTCAATAATTCTCACGAAGGCCGCCGATGTTCGATAAAACAAGATTAAGCACACACATCATTGACCTTCTTTTACCTCTTTCCATAGAAGAAAATGCACACACATAACATATTAGGGTTCCTCTATAACCATATTTGCCTCTGATTTGTGTTATCAAACCCTTGCTTGTACTAAAAAATTGACACGTATTATTCCTCATGAAAGTTATGTATGCTGCTTTTGTTGAAAAGTGATGCCTTGTGTTCTTGCTTCTCCCTCAACACGGTGGGGGCCGATGATGGGTGTTGATTTCTCCGGAGAACCCACTTCGTATGAAACCCGCACAGGAAACACATTGTGGTGGTCACGTCCTTTGTGAAAGAAGACGTTGGTATGTGGCGCATACATGATGACAGTGGTTTTGACTGTGGAAAAGGGAGAGGGATGGTGGAGTCATGTGGTGTGTGGAGAACATGATGAAATCTTGTAAATCCACGTCTTTGAAATGGGTCTATCAACTTATTTTTTTATATATATATATTTAGAATAGTCTTTGTCTTATCAAAATATTGATGAGTTAATTCATATTTGTTTTGTTAAGTAGGAATATGTGATACGCTAATACACAACTCTTAATACACGTAAGAGCCACTTAAAATACCTTCTTAGTGCACTTAAGGTACCTCGTTAACGCATAAGTCAAATGTTAAATTGATACAATTAGTATTTCAAATTGATAATCTCCAACATGTATTTTTGGTTGACTAATTCATATGCATTTTTTCGTTTCTAAAGAGTCAATGATTTATCATCTCCTCTGTAGTTGTTCTTTACTAAATTATATCCTATCAATAATCTATTAGATCCATTATGTGTAATTGGAATATGTGTATTCGTTCTCTCTATTTTAGCCATATTTGCTCTTGAGAAATACATGTTTAACATATTTTCAATTTAAAATCTTACTCATATCAATTTAGTCTCTAACTTTTACGTTAATGAAATAAGTTATATGATACCTACATTTACTAAGACTTCGGTGTCAATGTTCCAGATTTGATCAATATTTTAATAATATATATTCTTCTACGTCATATATATATATAAGAGAAACTATATTAATAAAAATAAATATATTTAATTCAAATTTTAAATAAAATATATTAATTTTTATTGAAATAATTTTGTCTAAGATCGAGGCGAGAGGAACATCAAATATCCCTAAAATAATCTTGTGTACGTCTATTTAATTCAAATGTCAAATATTTACTTTTTTAAAAATATTGTCCGCAATGAACCAAATATGATGGCGTTCCACGTTAACAACTAACTACCTTGTTTGTTTTAACACCTTTACTTTACTAGATTTCCGAAGCTTAAAAAAAAAAAAAAACAGCTTCGTTTTAACGCGTGTAATAGATGATACAGAGAACAAAAATATCGATCAATCATCAATAGCAACACAACTTTTACGTCCAAATTTCTATCTTACAGATTTTCCCATTTCCAAATTCCTTCGTCTTTTTTCAATCTATCTCTGCATTTCAGAGATGAATTCCAATTACGGCAAATCCAACCCTCAAAAACCATCCTCCGTTTCCCTCAACAACTTCAATTTCGATCTTGATCTCGGGATCGGATCCAATCGATCCAAATCCCTAAAAGATCAGAAAACCCCCAATCCCCCATCCTATTCTAATTCTTCTTCGTATTCATCGGCTCAACCCAAGAAAACCACATGGACCCATCAACCCGTTCAAACTCCGGCCGGGCTACCCGGTGCACCTCCGTCAATGGTTGGTGACATCTTCGGTAAGAGTTGGGGATCAACTCAACCTTCGGGTCCCAGCATTGGAATTATTAATAAAAACCCTAATCTTTTTGGGGATTTGGTAACCTCTGCTTTGGGGCAAGGTTCTTCTTCTTCTAATAATAATGTCCCTTTGAAAAATGCAACTCCAACACCTAAAAATTCTTCCTTTTCAATGTCAAACATGGCTAATTCTTTGCCTAAAAATGTTAACACTCCACAAAGTGGTTCTACTTGGGGATCATCTTCTGGGAGTTTTAATTTGAATGCTAATAGAAGTCCCAATCTTGGAGGTCCTTCCATTGGAAGTGGCGGTGGTGTCGGTGTTGGTGTTGGAATTGGTTCTAATAATAAAGATCCGTTTAGTTCATTAGCTGGTTTTGGATCAAAGCAATCTTCTAGTATTAATTCAGCTGCTAAACCTCAAAAGATTGATTTAGAAGATGACGGTTTTGGAGATTTTCAGAATGCTTCAAAACCAAGCAAACCAAGTTCTACTTCATTTCCATCAAGTGGTAGTGTTGGAATTGATGTTGATTTTATGGCATCGTCGGCTTCAAATCAGACACCAGTTCAATCTTCAGGTGGTGGCGATCCAATGGACATGTTCTTCACATCTTCCACTACTGCCTCATCTGGTGGTGGTGCTGCTGCTGCAGCAGCCTCTTCTGAAATTGATGATTGGGGTACTGAGTTTGGAGGTGGAAACCATGATGTTGGTGGCACAACTACTGAACTTGATGGGTTGCCACCTCCTCCTGCTGGTGTATCAGGTTCTGCTGCCAAAGGCAAAGGGATGGATAATTACAAGCAAGGACAATTTGCTGATGCTATTAAGTGGCTTTCATGGGCTTTCATTCTTTTGGAGAAAGCTGGGGATGATGCTGGCACGGTGGAGGTTTTATCTTGCAGAGCTTCTTGTTATAAAGAAGTTGGAGAGTATAAAAAAGCGGTAGCGGATTGTACCAAGGTATACTTTAATATCTTATTAATTGCTAGTAACAGTCCTTTTGTAGACATGAATGATATATATTATTGAATTTCTACGGGACATAGAACTCTATATGGTAAATTGGTAATGTTAAGTAGTTCAATCACTAAATACCAGCCGTGTAATTAGGATCTAATTGTTGGATAAATTAAAAGATGTGTCCGGAGGGCGGAAGTGCGTGCTGAAGTATATGTTATGTTAAGGATTTGCATTTGCTATAAGCTGGAGTCTGTAAAGAGAGGAGATAAAAAGCAGGGTTTGGTTGAAAGTATTAGGAGTAACTAGCTAGGAAATGAAAAGAAACTTCGAATTAGTATCATTATGGGTCTTGTTTTTGCAACTCATCCAACACCTGACTTTAAAGAAGTCTTAGAAAAGTTCGACAGTGGTGACACACTTGAACCATATGTACATAGAGTGCATTTTGGTAAATAATTTGATTTAAGTGTTTATGTACAAGTTATTTTATAACTAAAGATGAAATGTGGTTAAATTGTTTATATATAAGCAGTTATTTTTTTGAAAGAAAGCTATAAGTTGTTTTGATGAGTTATCATGGAGAATTTGTTGAAATAAGCTTGAAAAAGTTTATGGACATGACATGACATAGGTTTTATCTTTCAGAATTAGTTTCTAAAAACTATATGCTATCTCCTTGTCAAAATTAGTTTCTAACAACTACATTATATATATCAAACTATCAGATACTTATGGTATCCAATTTAGTGAAACAACTATTCTTGAAAAATATAGAATACACTATATCCGGATGTGTATTTGGATATGAATCAAAAAATCCATATAACATTATAAATATATAATTGCAATTCCAAAAAAAATCCAATAAGTACATTGTGTGTTTGGGCTTTTGATATTTCCCAGGTATGATAAGTGTCTAAGTGTATTGGTCTTGGATGTGTACAATGCTACATATCCTAGCATGAAGGGAATGCAAACACCAGTACTTCATAGCTCCATGTATCAGTAATTGTTGTTGGATTTAGATATCTTCATTGTCTTTACATTTATGTTCATTGACACCCTGGGTAACATGTGTAATCAATTCAGTAATTGAAGTTTGAAAGATTGTGATGGATAGCTAGTCCATGAGTTATGTTCGCTCCGAATAAGTCCTGTTCCAAATTTTGGTTTCATTTATCATGAATGCATTTGCACTGTTTTCTTGATCACTGATTCACTATGTAATTTTGAGAAGAGGGATGTAAATGGTCTGCATTATGTTGTGCAGATTCTTGGAAACAATGAAAACAATGTATCTGTCCTCGTTCAGCGTGCTCTCTTGTACGAGAGTATGGAAAAGTACAGACTTGGTGCTGAAGATCTGAGAAGTGTGCTGAAGATTGATCCTACTAATAGGGTTGCTAGAAGTACTGTTCACCGGTTGGCTAAGATGGCTGATTAGGAGAAAAATTTGTTCGTTTTTCCCTTTCATTATAACGATGTATACCGACCACCCCAAATTTCCTCCTCGTCATAGTTAGGGGGTGATATAATATGTATGGACTGCCTATGATTGCTGTCACCCTTCATATGATTTTCAATGTATGGATTTTTCTAATTCTGCCGTATGTCTTGAACTCAATATTGATTGCCATATTCTTTCTGTGATTATGTGCTGGGATTCATTTAAATTGTTTAGAAACATATTTGTTATTGGTGAATGAAAGTTGGACCATTGCTAAAGGTGCTCTATTGTGCACTGAGTTTTACAACCGTCTGAACAAGTGAGTTTGTAGATGCTACCGTGATTTCACATACATTGAATGTACCAAAACTGGTGTAAGTTCGAGAGTAGGGGGGAAGCTGAAGGCAAAATGGGGGAAGAGAAAGAGAAGAAAGTAGGGAGGGGAGAAGAGAGAGAATGCAGGCAAAGAAGAAGTAATGAAGGTAGAAACCATTTTCATATTCATCTCTATTTTTGGACTGCCGTGTAGCTTTGTGCTTTCTAACAAAGCTAGGAATGATTTTGGGATTTCATTAAGCATGTGGATCAATTGGTAGTGGCTACAAATTTGGGGGTTGAATTGGTATTTACTTATTAAAAAGGTTAGGAGTGTACAAATTGGATTCATTTTTAGTACACGGACACATTACTTAACACATTCTTGTTGAATATTCAATAGGTAAGGTGAGGCCTAAAATTTGTGGTGCTTTGCTATGTACAAATTTTGAAAGATAGCACATATTACAATTTTTATTTTTATTAGGTATCAAAATAGATGTGTGGCCATAGATTTTGACTTGAGTAGAGAATTTAGGTAGGTGGGATGCTTGCTACTAATGCTTATATTTGGACCAATCTAACTCAACTTTTAACGTGAAAAAAAAGGGGAGGAGTTTGAAGGTTTGTTCACTCTATCTCAAATACACCGAAGACAAAGATTCAAAAATTAAGATTTGATAATGTATTTTACTTAATTTTACCATGCTGAACGTTAGGATCCAATCAAAAATTAGAAAAATGAGCAAACATAGAGGTTGGATGATTAATCACTGAGAATTTTTTTTTACATTCAAAGTTACTTCGGACGTATATATCTAAAAAATATATATTGTTTAGATGTATACTTTCCAGCTAAAGTAATTTTCTTTCCATGCAGATTTGTATCTCTTCACTATTTAAAAAAAAAAAAAGATATTTGAATACAGTTAGGATTTTGAGTTTCGGTGCTCAGATTTGGTGTTCAAATAGATTACTCTTATTTTTATCACTCTTATTTTTATCATGTGAGACTACAAAGGATTATGAAGGAAAAATAACATCTACAAATATCTCTAACTAAATATCAAACAACATAAAATGGACATTTTAGTCTTTAAAATTGTAATGGTCAATCAATTTAGCCTCAAATTTGTGAAATAGTAATTTAGTGTTTAAATTAAAAAAAATAAAATCAATTAATATAATTATTTTTTGCAAATTTTGCACCACAATTTTAAATGTTCCAATACATGTTTGTTTTTTTATTTGGTCAAGGACTCAACAGTATTTGTTTGTTTGTTTTGATGTATTTAAGTCAATATACATTACTTTATAAATTGCTACTTTCTAGTAGGGAAGGAGGGTAACATTTTGGTCACAGATTAGAAGGAAAAAAATGGGCAAAGCAAAATTAGTTTTCTAGATTAAGTGGAAAGAAAAAGGATACTAAAGATTAGAGAGAGACACCACAGAAAAAAAGGAAGTAATCAGCAATTCACCATGTTTGGAGGGTAACATTTTGGTCAGACAGTATACACAGTGAAATAACTTCCTCAACTCATGCCAACCAATTTCATCGTTTTACCCCAGCAAGTTTCAGCTAAAATCATATCTAGAATCTTTACATTTGTTTTATACCCAAAAAAGAATATTTACATTTGTTACAAAGGTAATACTTATAATTTTTTACTGCCGTCGAATGTTGAAGACTTAAAAAGAGATATCATATCTTCCTAACATGGTACTCGAGAGAGATCAACCTAGAGAACTAAGAAAAGGAACCAAAATGGAATCCAGTTGCCTCTTTTTGACACAAGTCAACAAGAAACATTTTTCAGCAACCTTAAAAATAACACAAGGATCGCTCATTCACTGGAATGATAATTAGTCAATAGAAAATCATATTGAAAAGAGAAAAGAAAGAAGACATCCCAATCCAAGCTCTTCAAATAAATCATTGAACAGAACAAAAGACCCAATGAATGCCCATATTGTGGCTTCGATCATACAAAAAAATAATCACATACATAATTTTCTCGACGAATATTTTTCACCACCACATACTATTGAAACCAGCAAAACACCAGAGAGTAGAACATGTAAATGAAACATCAAAACAAAATAGAAATTTTACAGCACACACAGTAACACACTGGTATTAACATTGAAACAGCACAAGAAAAAATGTCGAAGAGTAATGTGAACTTGAGTAAGATGATTGAGAACCCTTTTTGTGGAGGTCAATAGGGTCTAAAGCCCCATAACACAACCAAACTAAAAACCATGAGGAAAACTAGTTAATGGCAATATATGCCCTTATACATAGAGCTAAAAAAAAGGAACAACATTAAAAATAGCACAAAAAAACTCCAAGGAACAACATCTATTGACAAAAGAATGATTGAGAACCTGTTTCATTGGAAATCCCAAAAATCTCTCTTCTCTTTGGTATTATTCTCTCAAATATGATAAGAAATAACCCAAAAAAAAGGAATGGATCCAAAAATCTATTTCCTCTCTTAGGTGGTATTCTCTGGAACATATGACAGGAAATAATTCATAAAAGAGAATGGCTTGCACGCAACACATATACTAACTAACCCAAAATCATGTATTAATGATCAATAATTCAACATAGAATCATATTGCTTCCAACAAACTATATATTACTCAAACCATCAGGTATGTCACAGTAGACTAAGATATTAAATTATTAATTATTAGATGATAAATTATGTACAACATATTATTTACAGCGATTTATCAATTAAAATAAAATAAAAGGAATTCTGCAATGAGCAATCAGAAGGCAACAAGCATTGATGTGATTCTTTGAAGTGTGATGAATGGATGAGAAAGGTACCAATCATGATATCAGCAAATTGGAGACAATCTGGTTGGAACCTTTTCCCTATCAGAATCAACAATAATTCTAATAATCTTCTTCAACGCATAATGCATACAATTCGATAGCATAATCCAAGACAACACTTGATACACAAAATCAAAGGCAGGATCCGGCAGCGAAGACGAAGGTTCATCCCAATTATGTCCATCTCCAAATCTATTGAAATTCCAATCACCGCCACCACCACCGCCGAAACCTCCACCTCCGCCTCCAAAAGCACCGTCGCCGCCGTCACCGAAGAATAATCCCTCACCTCCGGAATCATCGTCCGATAACCTGCGTCTGGTGCGTCGTTTTCTTCGGGTAAGAGTCCGACGAGGTATCCTGTGCGTGCTAGGCTTCACCGGCGGCGGAGCCACTGCATCGCAAGGGTGAATCATCGCGGAGATCTGATCGGAACATGAATCAGTTAAGGAAAATTGATAGCCACGGAGGACGCCGAGAGTTTTTGCGGCGGTGACTGTGACGGTGTCGGCGATCATTATCATCGTGAATCTCACGCAACTAAAAGTATTTTGGTTTTGTTTATTTCAACTGAAGAAGAGAAGCAAAAAAGAAACAGATTTCGTAAATGTGGAATGTTTGAGGATACAAATCTCACAAAAACGCTAACGTGTCGGTTTCACCGTGGCATGACACAGTCATTTATCTCGTTATTTCAAACACAGGGTTGGGCTTCTGGGCCTAAACACAGAATCAGCCCGGTGCAAAACTATCGGCATAGCATCATGCTGGGCCTTACTTTTTAATTCTCCCTAATACACTTAAAAAGACTATTTTATTCTTTTTATTATATATAAAAATTTGATTTTTTTTTTCTTTAAACTCAACACATTTAAAATTTAGCAAAAAATTTCTAATTTTCGAAACTTTGATTGATTACAAAATTTAAAAAATACAAAATGAATTTAATTTCGATAGTTTAAATTAATTTGTAATTTTTAAAATATAGTTTATTATATTTATAAAATATTTTTTAAATTTTTCCCTTTTGACAAAAGTTTCAAAATGCAAAGTTTTAAAACATGAATTTTTTTTTTTTTAAATCAATTTTTCGTTACGTAATTTTACATTTTGAAACTTTTGAATAAGAGAAAAGTTTCAAAAATTTAGAATTT
>JBBPBR010000007.1:4798279-4815463 GCA_037974775.1 Cicer pinnatifidum | reverse complement strand
ATGGGTATTAAATGTAATTAATTTGCTAAATTAAATTTACTAAAGTATTTTTTTAAATGTGAAACACTCAATTATCAACATTGAGTGTTTTGAATTAAATGAGTGGCATATTAAGAATAATAGAATTATATTGTAAAAAAATAACTAATTTTTATTTATAATAGTGATAAAAATTTAAGACTTTTAATGACATGAGGGGGTATTAACCAATTGAAATGATTAATGTTATGTGCATCACTAATTTTTGTTTGTTTTCAATATCAATTTTTCACTCGGTATCATATTAGATATAGATAATAAAATATTTGAATCATCTTATTTTCTTCTCTCTTTTTCTCCTTCGCGTTTGTTGGAGAAGATAGACACACGATTCATTCCATTTTTTTTATTAATTTTTGTTTTTGTATATAAAATTCATCAAAATTGTTGTTGTGTCTATCTCTATGCAAACATGCAAGAAAAAAAAATTAAAAATGTTTCGGTTACCAATACTTAATTTAGGTCATATTTCTTTCAATAAATATGAAATAGAGCGTTCAATAAATAAATATTTTTTCTTTCATTTTTTAATATTTTTTTAAAAATTTAATATATATTTAAATTAACTAATCAAGACGTATAAAATACACATTTAAACATGTATTTTGAAGTTTTTGGTAACATTAGAGTGGAAAAAGAAAACCACCTAAATAAATTGCTTCAATAGTTCTCTACAAAAACCTTGACTGGAAAGGAATCTTTACCTTGCTCCAACTAAAAACTGGTGAGTAGAAAACCACTTGATAATTCAAGGCTAAGACTAACTTGAAGGCTTCGGGACAAACAAATTTTCCTCTCATAGTTGTTACATTTTCACCTAAAACCCAACAAACACGTGATAATGAAGGAAAGGAACCCTCTATTTGCAAGATATTCACATCTATGGCTGAGAATTTATTACTGCAATCTCTTGAACAAATAGTGAAAATTATCATCTTTTATAAATAAATGAAGAATATTAAAAAATATATTTTTAGTCCTTCTTAAGTTTAGTTATATTTTTTCTTAGATCTTTTAAATTTATTAAGATCTAATTGAAATATTGCAACAAGTTGATTATCCAAATTACTTTCTATGTGAAAAAAGATAAATACATTGATTATATGAATAGACATTTATTATCTTGTTTTTAAAGTTATATATGAATTTAAATTATTGTAGAAAAACTCAAAAAATATATCTCATTTATAAAATTTAATTAATGTTTTTTAAATAATTATATTGAGGTACACAGTGTTACAGCATTTGGTAGAATTTCATATCATCAAATTTTTTTTATTAAACTTATTATTGTCAAAAAATTTTTTAAAAAAAAAAAGACTAACAATACAAATATAATATAAAAAAATACACATATAATATAAAAGATGAAATCCAAATAAAATAAACTTAAAATACCTAAATAAAATTAAATTAAACTTAAACTACTATATATGCAATTTTTGCCATGAATATTTAACATTACATTTTTTATCAATGAATAATTAAAATAACCTGCAGTTGCATATGCATGATAAATTATGTACAGGTTAATTGAACCAGTTATTAAGTATTTAACTTATGTGAGGGTTTTATAGACGGGTAACATGTAACTATTAGCCTTTCTCAAATTCATTAGCATCGTGATTCAATTCGCTTAAACTTTTTGTTATGAAAACAAATTCCAGATAATTTAAATCTTTAATTATTTTTTATTAATCATTGTGATTATTTAATTTATTTACTTTTAATGACGAATCAAACCTAATTACATTATTACATAACATTAGTAGGTGAACACTATAACTTATATGGTAATTCATGTGTAAATTATAACAAGTTAAAACTTCAAAGAGTCCTCAAGTGCATTGTAATAAAGTCCGATTATGAATTATAGCAAGAATGATAATCATATTATTCTTTGAACAAATGAATACTAAACTAGGTGTGGACCCATTTGATCATTTTTCTAAACAACCCAAAATACTTTTTTTTAAGCCCATCTTCAACCCTGCATTATATGAGTGGGGTACCCTTCACAAACGCTCCCAACACATATTCACGGGTAATTTCCCTTTGAATTTAAAGATATAGGACATTAGGACCAATATAATATTGCAATCTACCTACCACAATAGGGCACAACCTCCCAAAACTCTCTTAAAACCACACCCCTTCATATGTTTTCAACCATTAATCGTCACGTTTCATCTACATTAGTATGTGTTATGGGCCTCTAATTAAAAAGGGTTTCATCATTCATGTACCAAAAAATGGAGGGTGTTTGTTTGCTTTTCATAAATGTGACATGGGTTTCTAATTTTCCACAATGCTCTCATAAAACAAAGTAACACTTGAAATAGATTTTGAGATATAATTATTGAAAAAGTAACCACAAGAACCGGTGAATGGTTTAATCAAAGTGTCACACAAACCGGTCCAGCAAATACAAACATCTTAGGTTATTAATTCTTTTACAAATTCTTAAGAAAACAACAGCATAATGAATTTATGTAATTCTCACAATTACTTGGGATGGTTCTATTTGCAGCCTAATAATATAATTTTAAGTGTTGGTTGCAACAACATTATCTTCATTTATTTTCTTTAATTATAAAAAAAAAATATAGTTGGATTAAAACTCAAATTTAGATATACCAATATTGATTATTCTTAGTAGTAAAAAACAAACACTTTAAACAAGTGATTTGAAGTTCGATCTCTAATTTTTATCCATAGACAATATTTGATTGGAATGAACAACTGATCCAAAAATTTGTTCACGAAGATTAATCACTATTTGATAGCATTGATAATTTATACCTATATTATCATTATCAAAATTCAATTTTAAACATGAAAAAAAAAATTTAGGGCCAAATCTTAGCAATGTAAATTCCTAATGCTCCCCAAGAGTGCCACGTGGAGAGCTCAACTTTAACCTCTCCCAATTATCTCTCTAATAAAAAATTTGTTTGTTCCACAACAACTTGTCCAGTGTCAAAAATCTCCTCCGCAAAGGTTGCTCTTTTTTCTTAACCGCTAAACCCCTTTTTTGTTTATTACTGCCCTCTAAAAACCAACAAAAGAAACCACATTCACTATTTCAAACCCATTTTCACATTTTATCTTTCACTTCCACATTCTCATTATTCTATCATATCATATCACACTCTCAAATGGGACAAGAATCAGATTCAAAGGCCAAGTTGGTACTAGAAATTTGCTCCATTTCCACACGTTCTGCATCTTGTGTTCATAGGATTCTTTCAAACCCAACCAATGCAACTTTCATTGATTGGTATTGCATTCTTGGAGTAAGTTCTTTTCAACCTTTTTCTCGTTGGTGCAAACAAGGAAGCATTTTTTTTGTTAGTTCTTTCTCATAATTTATATATCTCCATATTGGGTTTTCATAGGTGGAAGAAAATGCAGGGGTTAATGTCATTCGCAAGAGATATCATAAACTTGGTATGTTTAACTGGTTTTACTGTTATGTGAAATCTGCATTCTCAAGTTTTTTCTTTTAATTTGGTTCTTGTTTGTAGCATTGCAACTTCACCCAGATAAGAACAAACATCCAAAAGCTGAAATTGCGTTCAAACTTGTTTCTGAGGTTAGTTTCTCATTTTGTTTTCCTTTTAACAATGAATCGATGAAGCATTCATTCTTTGGTTATTCTACCCTTTTCATAGCATAATTTTCCACCAAATGCTGAGTAAAATGCATTTTTTCGTCAGGCAAATGCATGTTTAACAAATGCAGCAAAGAGAGAAGCTTTTGATTTTGAGAGGTACAAGCATTTCTGCATTGAGTGCAAAAGAATACCATATACATCAGGAAATGTTCCTGGAAATTCCGGCGGTTTAGGTTTCAAGGCATGGAATATTATCGCAAGGTCAAGATATTTTAAGCTATGGAGAAATATAAGGGATATGAGAGAGAGATTTAAGGAGGAGGCTAAGGTGATTGAGAATTGTTTGAGAGTAAATTCAATGTCAAGGACAGAATCTCCACTCTACAATCCAACTAGTTATCTAAATAGAAGCAAGTCATTGCATAGATTTGAGAAAGAAACACCTGTTTTCAATCCATCAGATTACTTGTACCAAGGCTATCCTCATATGAGGGATCTTGTTAACAAGAATTCTTCAACATTTTGGTACTTGCAGACGACTAGTATGCTCCACAATCAAAAAGGAGGAGCCCAGCACAGCTCCCCTGTTTTTGAGGTCAAATCAAGGAGTATGTTTACAAGCCAATTTGCTTTTGTCTCATCACGATATTAGCTTTTAAACATTTTCGTTACATTCAATTAAAGCATATGACTGTGACATTCTCGCTTCTGTTAAACATTTACCTTTCATTTTGAATGTCATGATATACGTGTGACTCTGTTCAAACCTCCAAGGGTAGAAGCAATTATTAATTTAAACATGGACTAATATAGCTAAATAAATAAAACGGCCAAATACCACAAGGCCAACAACACGTACAAGGTACAATAAGTGTGTCGCATTATATATGATAGAGTAATTGTGAAAACTGCTGCAATTTAAAATGGGCAAAATTTGATCACTACTTCAGGTGATGTCAATGTAATTGAAAAGTTTGTTTAAGTAGTCAAAATTACAATGAAAGCAGTTTTCTTGATAACATTAGTTTTATGCCTTATAACTCATTTTCTACACATCCAGAAAAGAAACCCATTACAGCCTCTGGAGAATGATTTAGGTGCATTAGCTACTGATATTGTGCGCCAATTCTCTCCTTGAGATTCTTTATCCGTGCAGCATAAATGAAAATTACCGAGCTGCTTGTTCTCTGGGCTTTGGGGTTTTGAGAATTCCATTATCGATTAAAGGTTGCAACTCTTTTTTTGCAAGCTTTTGTAGCTTTGAGTCAGGTGATTCCATAAATGCATAGATAACCTTACCGCTGCAATCACAATGCCAAGACAATAAAAGAAAACATAAGAAGTTAGTTCTCTGCACCCTGATTCCATTGGAGGATAAAAGTAAATGAGACATACCTGTGACCATGGGCCCATAATTCACTTTTCCCTTTTAAAGCCTCCTCCCATAAGATGGAAGCAAAGTCAGGGCAGTCCAAAATTAGTTTTCTAATGGTCCGACTTGAAAAGAAATTTTCAAAAACATGCTCCTCTTCTGAATCTTCTGACTTAGGCACTGCTGCAAGAGATGCTATTGCTTTGTGGAGAGAATTAATCTTATCATCCAAAGTTGGATGCAGTATGCCACCAGAACCCCCTGTTGCAACCTGCATGTGCCATAGATTTTACAAAAAAGGCAATGCTTGGTAACAAATTGAGATTGTGAAATTTAAATATAGTAATCTTTATTACCTCATATAAGACCTCTTTGCCAAAATTTGACCGTATCAGTTCTCCTACATTCTCAATACATGTATCAAGAAGACTCTGTATAGAAAATTACAATTACACATTATTTTCAGCACAACTTCACATTCAGAAGTTATCGACCTGATCTCAGGTTTGTATATGATCAAAATCAATGTAATTATGTGACCAAAATAAAAAATCTAATATGTAAAAAAACCTTTCCCATTAAAAAATCGAATCGGTTCAGGAACCAGAGGTTAAGGAAAATACAAAAGAAAACATCAGCATCAATATCAATATCACTATAAAACACAAGTAAAACAAGGAAGGATAACTAAATTATTAGAACGAAACCTAAAGAAACCCACCTCTGCAAGTCCACTGTTGATCAATAGTTCTTGCCTTCTCACCAATGGGTCTTTTTTTCCACTCTCAGCTAGGTCAGAATCATCCATAGAAGTTTTGTCTTCGTTAACTTCAGGCTCTGCCACCTCCATGTCTTCCTTGGAATCATTGTCACCAGTTGAAACCTTGGAAGTTTCTGTTGGGGAGCTTGCTTCTGACTGGTCCTGACAGCAATATATTTGAATGAAGTGATTAATGAATTGCTAACATACAAAAAGACAGAAAAGATGGGAACAAAAGAAACCTTGAGAGACAGAGAAGGTATAGATGAATTCATAGAAGCAAGATCATCTGGACTGAAATAGCGTGAACAATTGGGATGCAGTAATTGGAGTAAAGGACGTCTTCCATTCTGTGAAATCCAGAAGTACACAGCAGAACTTAAAATCATGTGCAGAAAAAGATCATAAACCAAATCACAAAAACATAAAATAAAGCTAAGTATGAGGGAAGAAACCTTATCCAAAACAAGCTCCTTCAGGCATGATTGAAGCTCGCGAATGATAACCTGTAATGAGAAGAATTTGAAAGCTAAATATCAAACAAAAGTTTCATTGTAGAGCAACAATGACTATATAGAAGATCAAAATCAAACGCACCTTTGTTATCAGTTTTGTGTCATCAACAACTGAAAGAATGGAAACCAGCACCTAAGAATTGTAAGTGAACAAAGATTCAAATTTTAAGTTCTGAATGAAAGGTAAGTTATGAGGAATTAGAAGTTAAGGGCAATATGACTCCCTTCCCCTGATAATGGTAGTTCATTGGTTCTTTAATAATCTGAAAAGCATTAGTTTTAAACAAGTAGAGAAAGAATATAGTAACAAGTGACAACTACACGTGGAAGCAAGCAACTATTGAGTCCATAGACTTGCCATGAATGGCTCAACGAACAGTAGAGGCATAAAAATATTAATGGTAGGCAAGCATGCAAGCCTTACTTTAACTCCAACTGTTTTGTAAACACAACTACTTCCAAATTAAAGAATTATTTAAGTGTGCCCATTTTGACCTATTTCCAGAGGGCCAAATCTTTTTTTATTTGGGCCCATTCTGCAAGATATAGACTTTGATGCCAAAAATGAAAAGGATAACCAAACATAGATAGCTGAGCAACAAAACATAGCTAGAGTCAAATCACTAACCATACACCCATATTGATGATAAGCTGTTTTTTCCACATGCCCTTTCAATCCTTTGATGATCTTCTTTCTTTCCTAAAAAGGGAATGTGAAAGATGAGAATGAATTATATGACAGATTCAATCATCATGAGCACTTCACAGATATCTATTTTAAAAACAATAGTTGCTAAAGAAACCTTGGCACTCCCATATTTCACACAAAGAACTCCAATTTTGGCTCCATCCTTCGTACCAATAATTCTGATAAGTAGTGGACTTGATAACTGTTGGATTATATCTGTGACAGATGTCTTGAAAAAAAACTAAATTTAGATAACCAAAATCTATTGCCATAATTAATTTCCTTAGCTGTAAAAAGAACCAACAAGAATTGTTTGGGGGGAGAGAGAGAGAGAGAGAGAAGTACCTTATCAGCAATGCTAAAGTATTCCAGCAAGACTCTGTGTAAGATAGAATGATCGACTATCCCTTTCTCTAAAATTGGCTGAATCACTGACGACATATGACGTGAAACTGAGCCTTTTTTTAGACCCAACTTGGACATCACATCTAGTAATCTGACATGCAATTAAAATCTAAAAATAAACATCCGGCAAGAGGGAGAAAAATGAAGCATCATAATGAATTCCAACCAATCATGATCAGTAAAATTAAGAGATTTTAAGTGAGACCAGTTCGGGAAGAGGAGCAATTATTGTTAACGAAATTGGAGACTGCTTTCTACATTGCCGGCTTCGTTATATAAAATTGTTAATCAAATTGATGTAAGGTAATCTCTTATCCAAAAAAATTATAAACAAAAATCAAAGAATTCAGCTTGTTATGTTTCCTAAGTAATATTCACTATTATTAATTTGATAATTATCAGAGACTGTTAACACCCATAGTATGACTGTATATTCTTCAGTGTACTCATATATAAATTCTAAACCCCAGTAATAATGTTTATGTCATTTCTAAAATGTGGCACCTAGAAGAGATATAAATAAGCACCAATATCCAAAATGCTATAATGCAATTCCTAACTGCATAATCTTTACCTTGTCTCCTTCAATGATACTAGGTCCTTAAACAACTGAAGCTCCGTGGAATATAATTCCAAAAGCAGCTCTTGCTTTTGTGCAGCACTTGCTAAGTCGTATGCATGCTCAACAACTGCAGAACACATAGATGCACAAAACTTAATGAAGGGAAGTTGATTATGTTGGCTGAATACTGAAATATTTCAACTACTGACAATGACAATTAGTATTGGTGCATAAAAAACAGCATAAATGTGGTAAGAAAACTAGTTTTGAATCCCCCCTCTCTCTTCCTTACTAGTCTTTCTCACATCCCACACAAATCAGCTTCAAATTCAACTTCATGGTAATATGCGTTATAATAAAGGTCCCCAAAAAAGTGAAAAGCTTCATCTGGTAAGCCATTAAAAACTCTTAAAATAACAGAAGTAGATCATGAACAACTGCCAAATATGGACCAAAACTATGTTACATACCAACTGATCCAACCATGTGGCGAAGAAGAGGAGCAACATGACCACGGAGAGTGGAGATAAAGCCTTCAAGTTGTTTCTTTGAGGCTGAAAACATGGAACGTCCAATTAGAGAAAAAGTGTGGCACTGATATATATATATATATATATATATATATATATATATATTTCAAGTAAAGTAAACCATTACCATTATCAAGCATCTTCTTTACTAAGTGAACAGCATAAGCATTGAATGCTAGAGTTAGAAAATGTGGACGGAGCTCTTCAAATACTCCATCCCTTTCAGCTTGTGAACAATGCTTGACACAAGTCTTTCAATTAAAACAAAACAAAACCAAAGATTAAAACTACAATATACAGTCAAAGGATGTGAAACGGAAAATATAATTGAAAAAAGAAATACACCTGAAGAACACGAGAAGAAATGTGAGACCCTGCAATCTCATGAATCTTCCCCTTCATCTTTTGGAGAGCTTCTGTCACCAGCCTTCCATAATATTAAAGTTTTGGTAATTACAAAAAAAAAAATTAGTACGATGAAGAGAATAAATATAAAATTATATCAATCCTAAATATATTTTCTACAGAAACATACTTAGCTCTGTCATCTTTAGCAATCTCATGACGTCTCATCTTTTCCCATAGACGTGCAAGCTCCTATTTACATTTACATATTTAATTTAATTAACCAGAATAACAATTAACTAAAAAACACCTTGTGAATTCCAATTAATGTGCAACAAAACTAAGTTTCAATTCAATGAATAAAAAGCATCATTAATTAATAATATATAGATATAAGAAAACGAGGAAAACAAACTTGTTCAAGAGTGAAATGGCGCTTTCTCTTCTTTTTTCTAGCTTCTGCCAATTCCTGAAAAAATAAAATCATAAATTCATAATCCGAGTTAATTAATCGATCGAAACAATAAACTCTAATTGCAAAATTGTGAAAATCAGCAAGACGAGTAACAACCTTTGCATTGAGTCGACGTTCTCGGCCGGTAAGGGGAACACTCTTCTTCTCTTTATTGTCGGAGTGTGGCTTAGGTTTCTTAGAAGCAACGAACTTGGAAGCCTTTGGTTTGGAAGGAGATTGGTGAGAATCAGTGTTGATTCGCTTTCTCTTTTTAGTGTCTTCAAGTTGCTGCTGCTTCGGCGCCATTGATGAGCCTCTGAGGTTACGTTTTTTGGTTCAAAGGAGAAAGAGCTAACTACGACTATCGCTTGAAAACCTAAGGTTTTCAGTATTACTACTACTAGGGTTTATGCAAAGGGTCACTTTCTTTTAACTTAAATAAAAATATGATTTTGTTTTAAATAATTTAGTGATTATATTTTAGAGATTTTAAAAAAAAAAAAATTTACTTTTGTTTGTTTATTATTATATAAATGATTTTAGAAAATTAATAATTTTTAACATGGTTATATAATTTTGTAAAAAATATTTTTTTAAATTACAAAATTATTATATAGCACATAAAAAATGATTTTCAACAAATAGTTTTTAAATACATCATTTTAAATAATTATATATATATATATATATATATATATATGTGTGTTTTTTTCTCTACTTTCTTATACATTGATGTTTACTTTCCTATGATCTCTATCTACTATACCTCTTAATCTCTACTATCTCTTGTACTATCTCTCGTGTCTATTTATTCTCTACTTACCTCTCTTGTTTATCTCAAGCAAAACAATTAATTTAAGTTTTTTATTTTATAATTTTTAAATCTTTCTAAAAAATAAACATATAAATTAATCATCACGAAAATATAAAAGTAATAGATTTGAAAATCATATTGTAATCTTAAAAATTGACCCATAATACAAAAAAGTGTAATTTTAATAATTAAAATATTGAAAAAATAAATTTTAGTCTTTATACACATATCAAACTATATGATGTTCTATCGATATCAATTTACATTATGTTATACTCATATCAATTTAGATGATATTCTACACATAATAATATACATGATGTCACTCCCATAATTTGCAACAATTTTTTTTATCACTCCCATAATTTTTCACATCTTTTTCAGTTGTCATTATAATTAATATTTAAGTTGACAAAAATGTTAAATCACATGTTTAAAACGGTTCATAAAGTAACTTATTATTAATCACATCTTTCAAAGTTATCCAACTCACGCGAATGTTCATAAAAAAACAAGAAAAAAATGGTGAAGGAGAAAACCAACTAATTAAATTCTTTAGTTTTAGCCTCTCAATTTTTTGGACGCAACAATGATAATATAAAATATTTTAAATAAAATAGTACATGATTTAATACGGTAGAATCAATCAAATGTATTAATTATTGGCATTTATATGTCATTAAATAAATCATAAAAATGAATAATTTATGAAGTTGGATATTAAATTTTTAGGTGGTTTTACCATAATATTATACGTGTTGATCATTTTACATTATATTATAGATGTGTTTGTTATTTTTTTTAGTGAAATAATCACTTTTTTTAAACAAAATAATAAATTTTGAAAGTTTTAAATTATTTGTTACACTTTATAAATAAAAATCTAAAAACTTATTATTTTTTTACTTAAATGTGCTTTTGACCCATTTATTTTGCTCATATTTAACTTTTAATCCTCCAAATTTTAAATTTGGGTTTTTAGTCCCTTCTTTTCACATATCATGGATTTTTTTGTCTCCTACATTTTTTATGACGTGACATTTGTATATTGTGTTTCTTTAAACCTAAAAGATGATTTGACTTTCATTTCTCGTATATGGCTTTGTGTTTGTTTTTTCTATATATCTATATGTTGGTGGAAGTGTGTTTTTCAAGAATATGTCACTCAAGAGCATTGGATTTAGATCTAGGGGTGAAAATAGGTCAAGTCATACCAAGTTTTGAAAGGCTTGAGTCTGACTACGATTAATTTTTCAGCTTAAATCTAGCATATGATCTATTATAGATTTTTCTTTACGATGTGGCTTGACCTTTTTAAAAATTTTGGTCTGACTTGAAAGTTTATTTAAAAGTCTATTTCACATTAAAACTTTTAAATAGTCTATAATATATTTTTAAACAGACTAAACCAGACATTTATATATAACCAAATATAATAAAATTATAACTAGCAAATATGCAACAACTTTTCAAAAAAATAAATAAACAAAATAAAGTCATAATTAGCAAATTTAAAATAAAAATTACTAATATTAATAAATAATAAAAAATAACAATATTAATAATATATATATATATATATATATATATATATCGGCCTAATAGTTCGTTTTTATAAACTTGAATCTTATCTATTTAAATTAATAGACTTAAAAAAAATAATATAGTTTTTTTATTAAACAGACTATAAACCTTGACGAACGGTCTAGTTTGTTACTACATCTATTTAGACGAAGGTTCTAGGTTATGCGTTTGAAAATGATCATGAAAACTGAAAATGTGAGAATGATTTTGGAAGAGATATGTTTGTTTGTAACAGATATGGGTTATTAGGTTTTTTGTTTTAAATTTGTAATGAAAAATATTTGAAAATTATTTTTGAAATAAATTATGAGATTGATTTCAAATCTTGTACGACTGAAGAAGATTTGATGCTAGAACGTGGAAATATTAAATATAATAAATGGAATAGATAATATTATTTAATTATAAAAATATAATTATTAATTTTTTTAATATGACAAATGAAATATTTTATTTATAATCTTTACTAAAGTCATATAAATATCACATCATTAACGAAAAAGACACAAGACACGTCACTAAAATTGAAAAGAGACTAAGTTGTTTCAAATAAATGATGAAAAATTCAACTTTTAAATAAACGAGATAAAAAGTAAAATTTAAATAAAATAGAGAGATTAAAAGTACATTTACACCTTACTTTTTTTTAAAAAAAAAGTAGTTTTTTTCTAGTTTTTCAACAAAATTGGTTTTTATAATTGACTTAAAAAACTATAATTTTCACTAAGATAGATAAAAACAAAACAACTTTTCATAATTTTAAAATCTATAAATAATGAAATGCCAAAATTAATTTTTTTATATCATTTGTAACATAGTTAGAGAAAAACAAAAACCATAGTTTACAAGTGAGTCCTAGTGACATCTAAGTTGTTGGTTGGCCATCAGATTCTTTGTTTTTATCTGATTCATGCTATAGAAAGAAGGAAAATAAAGGCATGCATAAGTTACATTGGATTTTGAGTGTTATAGTGATTAAGTCTCTTATCAACTATGAATAAGTTTAATATTTAATATATTTTAGAATTATTCGAAGAGTTACTCTAACTAATATCTATAGGTATTACACTCATATGAGTTGTGCTAAATAGTAATTTAGTAATGTGTTATAAGCGAGGTAATCAAAATCAAATCAGTTGTTGAACTTATATAAGTTTCGTAGAGAGATTCAAAGATTTTATCACCATAGAATCATATTATATCAAACAATATTTAATCATAAACATTCACTTACCATTTTATATAAAATTATTTTCTTAAAATATAATAGAAAGTAATTTCTATTTTTCCTATTTCCTCTTCCTTTCAAAATCCTCCACTTCTCTTCCCTCCTTGGTGTGTCACGGTGTAATTTCCTTAGCAACCTTCATGTTGATGATCACCCCAAATGAAAACATAAATTATCTCTCATTAATGTAGTAACTGTTGTTTAGCACATTCCAAATGCTTCCGTATTTGCACATTAAGGGTTATGGATACGATAAAAATAAACTATTATGGATAGTATTTGATAAATTAATAAGATATATAAATTAATCAATAATTATATTTTATTATATTTTTTTAATTAAATTTTACATCATCAATATGAATTTGGTTAGAAATAGGTAGATTTATAATAAAATTATTCAACTATCCTTTTTAAATATAAGATTGAAATCTAATTAAATGTAAATAAAAAAAATTATTAAATATAATCTAAAATAAAAAATTTAAATATAATTAAGGATTGATTACAATTTTAGTCTTCATATTGTTACTAATTCACAAAATTGACCATCATATTTTAAAAGTCGATAATTTTAATTATTTATATGTTTTTTTAACTAAAAATAACAACAAAATATTCCTAAAATAACATGGTATATAATACAATAACCTAGAATTATCAACAATCATAAAATCAAAATAAAACACCATCAAAACTTAAGTCTCAACTTTGAAAATTTTCATATTTATAATTTAATTAATATATGTAGATGATTCTATATTATAGAATTGCATCTTGTGTCATTTAAAATATGTCAAATTGTTATATTTTTAGCTAAAAATTATGAAAGAGGATCAAAAGTGTCAACTTTTAAAATAAATGATAAATTTTGTAAATTAATAAAAATAAATAGACCAAAACTATAATTAATTAAATATAAAATAAATAATAGATTTGATAAGATAATTAGAGTAGTTTTCTCGTTTACGTAAAATATATATCATATATTTATTTAATGTATATCATATCCTTATTGAGTTTTTAAAAAATAAATATTTTTATTTGATTATTGGCTCAATTACATCCGTGGTTCCTTAACTTAATTTCAGGTAACGTTTTAGTCTTTTATATTTTTTTTCCCGAGTTGGTCCTTTATTTTAATTTTAAGTGACAGTTTAATATTTTATATTTTAAAATGTCGATAATGTTGTCCTTTTTTTTACAAAAATTCAAAAAAACCATCAAATTTTTCAAACAAAACCCATAAAATTTATTATCATCTTCAATAAAATACAAATTTAATCAAATTCATAACTTAAATCTTGAAATAAACTCATATTTTTATTCTTTATTTGACGTTGTTGGGGATGAAAATATGAGTGTATTTGAATATTTGAGTTATGGATTTGATAAAATTTGCATTATATTGAAGATGATTATTAATTTTATAGGTTTTGGTTGAAAATTTTGATAATTTTTTTGAATTTTTGTATAAAAAAGGATAACATTGATGAAATTTTAAAACATAAAATATCAAATTGTCACTTAAAATTCAAATTAAAATAAATGACCAACTCGAGAAAAAAAACGATAAAGGACTAAAACGTTACCTGAAATTAAGTTAAGGGACCACAAATGTAATTTAGCCTTGATTGTTTATAGTTTATTTTAAAATTAAAATTATTTATTTGGCTGTGTCAATTAAATTTTTAAATATAAAATTGTTTAATTACTTGTTAATTATTATTTTTTGTTAATTTATAATATTAAAAGCATAGTAAGCTTATTGGAAAAAATTAGTATGTAATTATTTTACGGTGATAATTTTGTCCATCACATATGGCAAACAACATATTATATAATATAATGATAAACTATGTACTAAATAATAAGTTATAATTTATTTATTTAATAGGTTAATCTAATATTTTAATTAATTTTAGTTTTATTTTATTATATTTTTTTTTATTGTAAGGAGAAGCGAACATTGTTGATGTAAAGAGCACCGAAAGCAAATGACGCACCCATGGTCCATATTTATCAAGAATATGAAAGAAAAACGAGTTCCAACAATAATTACGGTTTAGCAGTAATGACTATTACAGTCTTTACGGTCAAACGTGAGAATTTGTCAAACTATGGCAACAAATATTATATCTGGTCGTAATATGCTCAACTTTTGTTGTTGAAATATCTTTTTTATGTGAAATTTTGATAGTTTATGTAATTAAGGAATGTGAATACACTTAGGACTATAAAAGAAAAACGAAAATACTCAATTTGACTAGATTTCTCTTCACAATATCTTGCTTTTGTTATTGTAATTTTTTTAGCATAATTATAGTTTCAATACTATTATTTTATATTTTCAATGTCTCTATATTTTAGTTTGAATCTACTCTGGTCATGGATGAATAGATTTCCCTCTTATTGGGAACGTAGTATTTCCAATGATAATTCTCTAACAATTTATATTTCTTTCTTTTTGTCATGAGTATTGATCTTTAAATTCAATTATAGCTATAAGAACTATGTTTGTACTTAGATATCAAATAACGCACTGAAAAGAATTTGATATATGACCTATAAAATTAGACAAGAAAATTAAATCATAAAAATAAATTTTAGTTATCTTGAAATCATGATAGATAACTTATCTTAATAAACTTTGCTAATACATCAATCATAAAACTACTTTATCTTATTTTTAGGTGTTTAACCCATAACTTAGGAAATGTTAGTTTTTATCATGTTTATCATTGTGAAAAACTACAATTCCAATAATTTATTTTAACGGTAGATTTTAATAAAAAGGTCACTATAAAATTATCGTTTTAGTTAATCATTATAGTAAAGCTAAATGAATACTTATAACAAAAATCATTATGAAAACGATAGTTTTTATTACTTGGTAATATTATACACTTATAACTATATCACTAACCACATAATATAATAAAATAATATTATATTATATATTAATATGTAAACATCAAATATATAATATAATATGATAATATTTATCTTATTATTGTCTTATTTTATTAAATTTTTTATTATAACATGCATATCAAATGGAGCCTTAAAATCTTATATTAACATGCTATAATTAAATGGTTTCGTGGGAGAGAACAAGCAAGTAGATATCTTTCAAATGGGTCGTGCTTAGCATGTCGTCCAGTCGGCCTTCGTTTCAATCTGAGTCGAGCTAAAAAAAAAAGTAGTTAAAAATGATGACGGGCTCGTTTTAACCAAGTGAATAAAACTTTAATTGATACTCTATCTTAATATAAACAAATTTGAAATACATTCAAGGTTTAAGTATATGTCTTTTTGTTCACCTAAATATACTATTTTTTTTATTTTAATTTCGTAAATTTTTTATTTAGATTTAGTTCTTTTAAAATTATGGAGATCGATTTTAGTCTCTAACGTCAAATGAATATTGTAAAACAACCGTAACACGTGATCTATAAATACAGATCAACACATCGTTTTTTATAATATATTAAAAAATTAAAATATTTTATATTATTAATTAATAAAATTTATCTATCGTTTAATAATTAATGTTATTTTGTAAAAAAAAATATGAATATAAATTCAATTAGACATTTAGAAGTTTTTAGAAAATTCGTTTTCTTCCATGCCATAATCTATGAAACTCTTCTACTCTATCCATTAATAATTCTCTCCACCTTCAATTATATACCACATAAATATGGTAGACGGAGAAAATTGATGATATTCCTTAAGTAAGGGACAAAACTGAGTTTTATACCCACATGTGTCTAGGATTGATACTAATATTGTCCCTCGTCTATCGAGCATTCATGTAACACTCTAATTATATGATATACTTTTGAAGTCATTTGTGTGTTTGTAGTAAGAAAATGGAGGTAGAGAGACTTCAATGAATAGGATAAAGAAAATCGTAGATATATGGTTTATGACATAGAAGAAGACAAATTTTTCAAAGCCCCCTCTTTTATTTTCTATTCCTATTCTTTTATATAAAACAACATCAATTATTAGATGATAAATAAATAAATTCATTAGTTGATAATATAAAATATTTTATTTTTTAACATATCATAAAATATATGTGTTGATGTGTATTTATAGGATTATATGTCACTATTGTTTTATTTGTTTTATAATATTGACGATAGAAACAAATGATCAAAACCACCTATGATTTTATCAAGATTAAATCTAAATAAATAAAAAATTTATACAAACTATAATTAAAAAGAGGTATATTTAAGTGATAGATGATATATTTAAACC
>JBBPBR010000007.1:4781652-4794143 GCA_037974775.1 Cicer pinnatifidum | reverse complement strand
TTTTTTTTTTTTGTTATCCTATATCTGTTATTATAAGGTCTACATGTTATTTTTATTTCTCGTTCCGTTGTTTGTATTCAGGAATGACAAAGTGAAGGCTGTTGAAATACTGGTGAATGATTTAAAAGTTTTTTCATCGTTTAATGAAGAGCTATTCAAAGAAATTACACAACTTTTAACCCTTGACAACTTCAGGTATTTTGGTTTTTAATGAGTGAGTAGTGAAACCTGAGAGGTATATTTTTTCAATTAGGGGTTTTTGATTGAATGCAGGGAAAATGAACAATTGTCGAAGTATGGTGATACCAAATCGGCTCGAAACATAATGCTCTTAGAGCTTAAGAAACTGATAGAAGCCAATCCTCTCTTTAGAGATAAGCTTGTGTTCCCTTCATTAAGAGCGTCAAGGTTACGAACGCTGATTAATCAAAGGTTAGATTGCTGGTTTTGTTCAACCTCTACTTCTGATGAGATAAAATACACAATGATTATGCAATTTGCTTACTGATTTAACTCTTGATAGACTCACATGGTATCTGATTTCATCCACCAATGACATCCTCTATTGTTTCTAGCTTTATTAATAGTATCTTTCTCGGTTAACTCTTGTTCATGTTCGCTATTCAGTTTGAATTGGCAACACCAGCTGTGCAAGAGTCCAAAGCCAAATCCAGACATCAAAACTTTATTCACTGACCACACTTGTTCCCCTTCAAACGGAGCTCGTGCACCTACTCCTGTCAATCTTCCTGTAACAGCTGTTGCAAAGCCTTCATCTTATGTTCCGCTTGGAGTACATAGTGGAGTAAGGCCTTTTTCTTGTTTAGTTTTCTGAAATTTCAGTTCTGACACCAACAGTTATCTAATAATAATTATCTTGGGACAATTTGTTGTTATTTATGTATGTGCAGCCATTTCCACCAGCCCCAACAGCTGCTAATGTTAATGCTTTAGCGGGATGGATGGTGAACCCAAATCCTTCTTCATCAATTCAACCACCTTCACTTGCTGCTTCGTCATTGACTGGTCCACCAAATCAAGGTATAGTAGTTTTTTTGTCATGCACTGTAGGGTACTGAATTGCATATATTGTTTTAACTTCATATTCTCTTTTGTTTTATTGAATCATTGAAATAGTTGCAGAGCTATTTTAGTCGTACTATTGTCTATTTTCTCACCCACAGTCAGAGTATAATCTTTTAATGTTTGCTTTAGTCTCTGAATTTCCAACTTCACTCATCACTCAATTTTTTGCAGTCTCTGTTTTGAAGCATCCAAGAACACCTTCCAATACTCTTGGAATGATGGACTATCAAAATACCGATCATGAGCAACTAATGAAACGTTTGCGGTCAGCACAATCTGTTGACGAGGTACTGACACAGTGTTGCGGTATGCTTTATTTTCCATGTAACTGCCTTGCTATAATGGCAACTACTCATAATCTGTGCAGGTTACTTATCCGGCACCACCCCAACAAGCCTCTTCTTGGTCACTTGATGAGCTTCCTAGAACTGTGGTTTGTACCTTACATCAAGGATCAACAGTGACAAGCATGGATTTTCATCCTTCCCTTCATTCTTTACTTGCTGGTAGGTTGAAATAAACTGGTATATTCTTGTAGTATTAAGACGTTTAGTCGCTATATACTGATTTTGGATAATAATTTCTGAAACAGTTGGTTGCGCAAATGGTGACATTTCACTCTGGGAAGCAGGGTTGAGAGAGAGGCTGATATCGAAACCTTTCAAAATAAAGGACACTGCTGCTTGTTCTGTGTTTTTTCAGGTTTATAACGTGATTCAAATAATTGATTATATAAAAAATGTGTGTTGAGGCATAAAGAAAACACAGAGAGCAGTAAAGGGATGAATGCTTTAACAGTTAGAGATGCTAGTAAAGGGCTATTTGCAGGATGCTAGTGTTTTTGTGTGTGTAGAAAACTAGACCAATGGGGTAAATAACACAATTATCTTATTCAAGTCTTGTAAAAATAATTGATTATATAAAAAATGTGTGTTGAGGCATAAAGAAAACACAGAGAGCAGTAAAGGGATGAATGTTTTAACAGTTAGAGATGCTAGTAAAGGGATATTTGCAGGATGCTAGTGTTTTTGTGTGTGTAGAAAACTAGACCAATGGGGTAAATAACAAAATTATCTTATTCAAGTTTTGTAACTCATACTCTTGTGTAGGCTGCAATTGTTAAGGATGCATCCATATCCGTCACTCGTGTGTCATGGAGTCCCGATGGAAATCTTTTTGGTATGTGTCTATGTGCTGTAGGGAACTTTGGCTTCTCTTTGTTTCATTATACTGGTTTATAATAAGTTTTCCCTTATTTTCAGGGGTTGCTTTCACAAAACATTTGATTCATTTGTATGCTTATCAAGGACCTAATGATCTAAGGCAGACTTTGGAGGCATGTTCTGATCATTCTCTAATATAAAGTTTTTGTAATTGGTACATGTTTTCCTTTTCTTTTTTTGGTAACACTGGATGATGTCTTGACCTTGTTTCAGATTGATGCTCATGTCGGTGGTGTTAATGACTTGGCATTTTCTTATCCAAACAAACAACTTTGCATTGTAACTTGTGGAGATGATAAGTTAATTAAGGTGACAGAAAATTTTCCTATCTATAACGTCTTTTACCATATGAATGTATCCTTGATTACTAAGTTTGAGGACTGTGACAGGTGTGGGATTTGACTGGACGAAAGCTCTTTCATTTTGAAGGTCACGAAGCACCGGTTTATTCTGTTTGTCCTCATCAGAAGGAAAATATCCAGGTAAAAATCTCCACACACAGGTTGGATTTTTTATTATTGCTAATGGTTAGATTGAGGCTCGTTCCTTGACTGCCGACTAGTGTCAAACTTTTTTGTTCTGTTCAAGCATATTTTTGTTATATTATCATTGGGATCGTCAATCTCAGTATATGAAACCAAAAGGATTTTTCATTTACAGACGGACGTAATATAATAATCTTTATGATTGGATTTGGCCATTTGACTGCAGATGATACAAATTAATCTTCTGTCACACATTTTTCCTGTCGATTGTTGGTTACTTTAACATTTTTGTGTATCTATACTCTGAATTTTAACTTCTGTTGTCAATTCTGTAAAGTTGATTCGATATAAGGGGAGGCTACAGCTTTCTTATATCAGGGAATAGTTAACGGAAAAAAAAATATGACATATTTATGCAGTTTATATTTTCTACTGCTGTTGATGGAAAAATCAAAGCCTGGTTGTATGATAACATGGGGTCCAGAGTTGACTATGATGCTCCTGGACAGTGGTGCACCACAATGCTCTATAGTGCTGATGGAAGTAGGTAAGAAATGAATTAGACTATTTGAAATTTACTTGATTATCTCGTTCATTTATTTATTCTTTCATTTTTCTCACTCATATATGTTAAAATTATTATTTGTAAATTGTAACTGCTCTTTTTTTTTTTTTATTTTTTTTTTATTTTAGATTGTTTTCATGTGGGACAAGTAAGGAGGGGGATTCTTTCCTAGTTGAATGGAATGAAAGTGAAGGTGCACTAAAGAGAACGTATTCTGGGTTTAGAAAAAAATCTCCCGGTGTTGTGCAATTTGACACAACAAAGAACCGCTTCTTGGCTGCTGGTGAAGATAACCAGATTAAGTTTTGGGATATGGACAATGTCAATGTTTTGACTAGTACAGATGCCGAGGGTGGTCTTCCTGTAAGTACTACTTGTACTTTTTCATATTTTAGTGCATTTTTTTATGAAATGTTTGACGTGGTTGATACCTTGCATCAGAGTCTCCCTCGTTTGAGGTTCAATAAGGATGGAAATCTGCTCGCTGTTACTACATCAGATGGTGGTTTGAAAGTCCTTGCTGATACTGATGGCATGAAGTATTTAAGAGCTGTTGAAGCTCGGTCTTACGAAGCATCTAAAGCGCAGATGGAGACAAAGGTTTTTCTACTTTACGCACTATCATTTGATTGCTTTATGGATGTCCAGAAATTGATTTTTTTTTTTTTTCGATATCGTTGAATTAGGTGTCTGGGTCTTCTATGGTTGCAAATATGAATCAGCACATCAATAAAGTAGAACGTGTTGACAGAAGCTCTCCTGCTGCACCACTGCCTATCCTTGTATGCAATTATTATCAATTAAAGTGGATATTACCATATTTTTAGATTTTTAACTTTTTTGGTGATGAAACATGTTGGAATAAACCTAATGTTACAAATTATGCATATTTTTCTCTTTCGAGGAAACTTCGCTCGCTATTCATAGTTTTCTGTTGCAGCTCTGGTTTGTTTGACCATTTTGTATGCAACTGACTCATTTGTTATTCGTTCCAGAATGGAGTTGATTCTATGGCCAGAAGCATGGAGAAGAAAAGAAGTTTGGACGATGTAGCTGAAAATTCTAAAACTTGCGAACTGACAGAAATAGTTGACCCTGGTCATTGTCGAGTCGTTACTCTACCGGATAGTAGTGACCCTACTAATAAGGTATTCCCCACCCTTTTCTTTTCTTGAAAAGGTTTTTGTTCTTATTTAGTACATTTTATTGAGGCAAACGTTGTATACGTCTATAGGTTATTCGTCTTCTTTACACCAATTCTGGGACTGGCCTTCTGGCTCTTGGTGCGAAAGGGATTCAGAAGCTTTGGAAATGGAGCCGAAATGAACAGAATCCCACTGGAAAGGTGATTTTGTGCTTTACTTTATTATACCATATGATTTCCTACATATCCTGATATCCGTTTAGCTTATGATACGGTTTGCATGTGCCCACACATCTACGGATTTAAATATTTCTGATTTGTTTTTCTGTGGGTTTTAAAGGCTACGACTAGTGTTGTTCCCCAACATTGGCAACCAAATAATGGTCTTCTCATGACTAATGATGTCCCAGACAATTCTGAAGAAGCAGTTCCTTGTATTGCACTCTCAAAGAATGATTCTTATGTCATGTCTGCCTGTGGAGGAAAAATTTCACTTTTCAACATGATGACTTTTAAGGTAACTTGACAATGATAGTATGTGACATACCTCGTAGCTTCTATTCAGCTGTTTATCAATACTTGTGAGTTGTTACAAATTATTATTGCCGTGTTTCAGGTAATGGCAACTTTTATGTCGCCACCCCCGTCTTCAACCTTTCTTGTGTTTCATCCTCAAGACAATAATATCATTGCAATTGGAATGGAAGATGCAACCATTCATTTTTACAATGTTAGGGTGGATGAGGTAATTACTTAAAAGCAGTCCTTTAAATTTTGTAATTGTTTCAAGAATCATATTGTGACGTGACCTTCTCTACTTTTAGGTCAAATATAAATTGAAGGGTCACCAGAAGCGTATTACTGGTTTAGCTTTTTCAACTCACCTAAACGTCTTGGTTTCATCTTCTGCCGATGCTCAGGTATGTTTGACCACGAATTCCACAATTATTTTTTTCACTTATATGTAAACGTTTTATTTGGGTGTCTGCGATTTCCTCAACTTTTAACTATTATTGGAGTTTTTTCTTCTTCCCATCTATTGCACTATTTCATACTTCTTGATTGCAACCATTTTTTTATATTTTTCATAGCTTTGCTTTTGGCGTATCGATTCATGGGATAAGAAGAAAACACTACCAATTCAAATGCCAGCTGGAAGAGCACCTGTCGGTGATACTCGAGTATATTTCCACTCTGATCAAGTGCACTTACTGGTATGCCATGAATCACAGCTAGCATTATATGATGCTTCAAAAATGGAACTCATTCGGCAGGTAAGTTGATACATCTCTCTCCGAAGTTAATAACTAATATTATAAAGAGCAAAGTTACTACCTCACATTTTTTATACACTCTTGCAAACTTTATTATGGGTGAATTTGTAAAAAAAACTAGGTATACCCTATTTTTAGTGATTATCGGTATAGAAATCACCTAATATAGTTTGTGAGGAAGAGTGTGCCGCTAACATTTTCTGATATAAAACCTCTAAATATAACTCTTCTAAGTTTTCTATTCCTGGTGAATGAATTAGTAACTTCTGTTTGTTTGGATTCTAGTGGGTCCCACAAGATGGATCGTCTACTTCCATATCCTCTGCAACATATTCCTGCAATAGCCAACTAGTTTATGCTGCTTTCACTGATGGAAATATCGGAGTATTCGATGCTGACAGCCTGAGACTAAGATGTCGTATAGCTTCGTCTGCGTACCTACACCAGTCATCGTCAAATAGGTATTTAACACATTTCATCATGTGTCTTGAAAAGTTATGTGATAAACATCCTCATAAAAGACGACTTTCATTAGCTACTTCGAGTTTTGCCTTACTAGACTTGAGCTTTTAAAACTTCTATTTGAAATATATTTTTAGAACATCAATATATGTTTCTTGTTGCATCTTTTTGTTTGTCCAACTGAGTCTACTGAGACTCCGTGCATGATTTTTTTGCCTATTTCTTCAAGAATAATCCTTAACCGTGGTTTGCTTTGTTTTGTGCAGCCAAAATATATACCCTTTTGTTATTGCAGCACACCCACAGGAGCCAAATCAATTTGCAGTTGGAATGTCAGATGGGTCTATTAAGGTGATAGAGCCCTTAGAGTCAAATGGGAGATGGGGAGTTTCAGCATCTGTTGATAATAGGACAACCTCACCATCAATTACTAACAACTCAAATTCTGAGCAGCTTCAAAGATGATTCATATACATTATTTAAAGTCACATTTGTGTAAAAAAAGAATAGTAAACTGTTTTTGTTCAGTGTTTATTTTGTGACATTGTTTGGGTAAGCCTATTTATGGTTAGGTAAAGATGTTACAACTTTTGCACAGAACACATGCGTTTTGTTTTCCTATAAAGATGCTAATTAGGTGCATGGTCAATTTCTTTGATGCCGGTAAATTACTAAATTTCATCCAATTTTGGCATCAATTGTAACTATTTATTACCCATTCAAAACTGGAAAATGCTAGTCACTGGCTTGGATATAAGACCTCTTTGAATTTGACTTATTTGATATTATTTATTGACATAAAATAAATATTTGTGAGAACTTTCTAAAAAGCGTATGGATGTAGCTTGTGATATGCCTACAAGTTAGTTTTTAGTTTATTTCTATAAATTTTTAACAGTATAGTTTATATGAAAACAATTTAACTTTTTTTTTTTTTAATTGTGGAACTAATTTATACATAAGCATTTGTGATAAACACTTTTACAATAAGTGTGTTTAAGTAATAAACTGTTTATTCAAACATTGCCATAATGTGGTTAAGATGCACATTATTATGAGTGAAAAATAATGAGCATCATGCAATATCATGTTAGGTGCATGTATAATCCACTCATTTGAGATTGCAGTGGAAATTAAAGATATATGGGATTCCACATTGTTCTCTCTCAAATTTGTGGAGTAATCAGCGGAGAAGCAAGTCTATTGCAAGCTCAATCAAACATAATTGTCGATATATTTGCCTTGAAAGTTAAGGGTAGGTCACGTAGAAAATCAATGTTTTTTTCTTATTTTTTATTTTTGGCATGTCACAAATCTTGGTAGATTTTGGTGGGGTCCAAGATAGATAGATGTTGTATTTTTGTTTACATGTATGCGGCAGAGTTAAAACATTTCCCTCTCAAATAATAAATGTTAAGACATCTGAGATTAAATCGCTGTCTATATGATATGAGCACCACCACATAGTTATAGTGCATGTTGATGTGGTCCTATAAATAATGTACAAATCTAATGAGAATAATGCTAATCAATTAAGTGGCATAGCTATACCTGAAGGTAACCTCATCCCTTTGTAAAGCTAATTTTTGTCCACGTAAACTACGTTGACTGCAAACAGAGGAATTATGAGTTTATAGCCTACCATAGCATTACTCTTTAGAGTATTTAGGCATGTTTGGAATATGGGATTTAGAGGAGAGGATTTTATGGAGTTAAGATTTTTTTTAAAAGGTCATGATAGTATGTCCCGCAGGCACATAAATAATAATTATATTTTAAAAAAACAGAATACATAGTTTTCAAAAAAAAAATTACAATTTTTACTACAAAATTTTTACTTTTAATATACTAACAAGTGTTTTAAAAATATATATTAGCATTTTCTATTTAAAAAAAATTAAAAGAATAATACGATAAATATATAATATATTAATTATATTTATATTCAATTTATTTCTATAAATATTTTATATCTTCGTCAATTTTGACGAGACCAACTTATTAATTTAAATTATATAAACTTGCACAAATAAAATAAAATTTTTCTTTAATAACTTTTATTTCACGGGTTTATAACATTTTTTCACTAACTAATAGTATTTATTGAGATGATATTACTTCAATTACTAATTTTAACAAACACTTTATATTTAAGCTTCTAGCTTATATCCACCAACAATTATCAGCTAACTTATTTGTATCAACTACATGTTCTTATTTTCTTCTGCTATGAGTTTATATACTATCTATTATTTTATAGAAAATAAAACTTTAATTTTCTTTGAATTTATTTATTTTTATTGCAACAAAAACTACGTATTTGTACATTTATTTAGTGTCTAAAGTCAAATAATTAAGCTGAGAACGAAAAGAATCTCCATCTTTAGATACCATAATTTCCGATTTCACTGTCTCATCCAACACTGGCTGCTTTTACCAAATACTTTGGTAAGTAATAATAATAGAATAATAATGAAAAAAATACGAGTAGAAATGTTTGATTGAGTTATGTAGTATAGTATAGTTTCTAGATTTGGCTTGGTGTGTGATCTTCTTTATGATTATATTGGCAAAGAAGGATTTAGTCCCTAGCATGGCATGTGGTTTTTCCGGACATAAAGCTCAGTTTGTAGTGTGTGTCTTTTGGTTTTAACTTAAAAAAGAAATGGCACACATGCACATAACAGTGACATAAAATGACCTTAATAAGGGGGGCCTTGTTTCTTCCATCTATATAAAATGACCTTTTGGTTCTAAGTGTCTTGTTTGTGTGGACTTGGTTGTATTGGCCCCATAATAACACCCTTATTCCTCCTTCTATGTTAGTGAGAGCTCCTATCCTCAATTTTTGTATTTCCCCACTTGTCTTGTCACTTAGTGGAAATTACGTCCTCTCTTCAATTTTTGAAAATTGGGACTTTTGGTAATTAGAGATTTGTTATTTTAACTAAAATTGAGACGAAAATCTAATATGACTGGTCACTGTATTGTTGAGTTGATGTTTTGTTATATTGTGCACTTTTTTATTAATGAAATACATTGAGTTTGTTTTAATTAAAAAAAAATCAATATTACTGAATTCACATTTGACACTTTTATTTTTACACATTTGAAATACAATGGGAGGTCAAGATGTTGATAGTAGAGTAATGTGCAACAATTTTGTTTTGAAATTAGAGTAATAGTACTAAAAATTTATTATTTAGCGATCGATTTATAGAACGAAATATTAATCATTATACAATCGATTTTTTAAATGGATGGTTAAATGAGTTAGCAATTAATTTAGAGACAATTTACAAATAAGTGGATAATGTGATATTTTCCATCTCTATACTATGCTAATTACTATAGTAAATTTTGGTAGATTATAATTAGCTAGGGGGAAAGCATATATATATTTACCGATGACTATTCTCTATATTAGGGAATCTAGTTGATTATTTTTTCTCTGGCTGCATTTTTTTCATTCACAACATTGAAATATAAAACATTTTCTTAAGAGATTGAAGTTTCATTTAATGAATCAATGTAATTTAATCACAATTAAAGAACTTGACATCACCCATTAGCAAACACGGTGATGCAAATAATTGAACTTTTGAGTTCTGAATGAAAAAACCAAAAAGTAATTCGCCATGGTAGGGAAAGATAATTTTTCTTCAGTATATAGTAGTATTAATGACAAATACTAATTAGCATAGACCATAAGATATTTGTTAAGAAATTAAATACAAAAGTATTTTATTTGAAATATATTGAAAGTTGTATTTTAAATTTTATAAAAAGTTAAATTTTGTTATTTTTAATACAAATTTTTATTTATTTATTTTTCATTAATCAGTATCCTTAGGATAAAGGACACTTATTAGCAAACCATAAAAAATAAACAGCTTAATGAAGAGTTGAATTTGGCGTGTTGCTTATAAAATAGCGAAATGTTAGGTGATAGGTGTTGCGCTTGCTCGAGCCAAGCCCCTACTAGCTTGTAGCTACTACACCACATGGCCAATCATCGTCACCAAGTACCCCTGCATTGCTTCAAATGCTCAATTGTGAGTAAATGTGCTTTTTTTTTATTATTATTATTTTGTTAATGTTTGAATTCCAGGACTATGGCAACAATGTCTCGTTTATTAAAGAATTAAAAAGTTGGTTTATTTAATATTATAGATGTAAAGTTAGTATCTAAGTTAATTATAAATTAGTTATTTTAATTTAGATATATAAATTTTATTATATATATTATTGTAATTATCTTTATTATTTGATCAATTTAAAAGTTATATTTTTTTTAATATTTAATATCAATATTTTGTATATTTTATTACTCTATAAATTTTAAAGTGCAAAAAATAATTAATTGAGTTGGTATAAAATTTAAGCTTTTCAAACTACTCTACATTAGGTTTTAAAAAAAACTACTCTATATTAGGTTTTTGTCTACATTATTATTGTTAATAAAAAAAAAAAAGCATACTGATTATTCAGTTTCATTTTTATTTTCATTAAATAAGGTCTTTTAGAAAATTAAACAAAAAAGGTAGTCTGAATAATATAATTATCATTTATTAATTAGTTAGTCTAAATGAAAATCTATTTTATTAGAATCATTGTGATATTGTGCATACCGTTGTATGTTAAAAAAACGTCGATGTTTGTTAATATAAAAAAGTTATTAAAAAAAAAGTTAATTTAACTAGGTAAAAAATCCACAAATATTTTTGGAGAGAATGGTCTCTATAATATAATAATGTATAATATAATAATGTAATAATGACATGTGGAGTAAGGTTGATTGTGAGTCCGGGTGACCCGTTCATAACCCACGTCACGTAGTTTGGTTTGAACGATAAACACAATTCTGTAAAAAAAAATTGTTATTTTTTCAAAAGTGTTTCACATATTAATATTAAAATTTAAGTTAAATATCATTTATGGTTTCTTAGTTTAAATGTTAATATATATTTTTTTAATTTTTGTAAAAACATATAATATTGTTGACATCTGAAAATATAAAATATTAAATTATCACTTAAAATTAAAATAAATGATTAAATTGAAAAGAAATAAAAAAAATAAAAATTTAAAACGTTAACTGAAATTAAGTTAATGAACTACGTGTGATATTTAGTCTAAGTTTTATTGTAGACTTTGGTTTAAAGTTTTCATCAAATAAAATATAATTTTATGATATAGTTTATATGTTAACAACAATCACTAGTACAAATATTTAACCATAACATATTATATTAACATATAAAATTTATTAATAATTTTATTGATGTTTAACTATAAAGAGTTTAAGTTTATATTGAATTTAGGGAATATCATAGAAATAAAAGCCAACGTAAATGAGTTAATTCCAATTGAGTTTATATAGTAAAATAAGAATTAAGAAAAAAGAAATAATACATTCCAATACAGCAACTGATTATGCTTCAACTCAAAGCACAAATTCCTTTTCTTCAATCCAAAGCTCTAAAATGTGGAGGAAAATGAGATTAGTGAAGGAAAATGGTTGGAATAAGGTGTATGATGCCTAGGGCGCATTGGAGACTTTATAAATTAGATAAAAACTTATATCTTTTAGGTTTTCTTATTTATATATAATATTTTTGAATCACTTTTCTCTCTTTTTTTTTTTTTTGGTCTATTTCGTTTTTATTCAAAAAAACAACCATGTACTCAATTGAATAAAGTAATTGAACAACTGAAATTTTCATTTAATATATCCTTTACATGATTAGATGTTCTAAACTGTTACTTTGAAATTATGCATATGTGGTTATCGCATTTCTAAACTACTGTTGTACCTTTAGATTAATGCGTTTGAATGCTACAACTTCTTGCAACATTGCTCCAATCTTAGTCAAAATATAAATTTATGCACATATTCAACACGGTCCAACATAATTCATGCTTAAATTAGTTTAATCAAATAAAAATGACATCTAATTCATATTTTCCATAAATAAACTCAAAACTACTAATTTAATTAAAATATATTCATAAGGATTTACATGTTTAAGTCTAAAAAATTATAAATATCTCATATATTTAAGAGTTATTCATAAGGATCAATTAATTAAACAAAAAAATGTATGTTTGATTATTAAATGTGTCCATTGAATATCCTTAATATAAATATGTGAGAAAATTATAAAAACATCCACCATAATTATATTATACAAGTATCCATGAGACAAGCATATGTCACCATTCAACTATTTAAAAAATGACCATTCACAA
>JBBPBR010000007.1:4761668-4778472 GCA_037974775.1 Cicer pinnatifidum | reverse complement strand
TTATTATAAATAAATAATTTTTTAACACAATCTTCTTTCAATAAAAAAGAATGAAGATCAGTGAGGTTCATTATACCTAAACTTATACAAAGACACTAATTAATCCGGTTAAATTTTTTGAGTAAACTATTAAAGAGTCAAAGACACTAAATTACTCTAGTTAAAAATGATTTTCTTTATATATCTCATGTTCTAGAATTTATCTATTATTTTATTTACATTAATATTAAGCAAGTCTTTCTTAAAAATAAAAAAGTTTAGGTATTCAAAATATTTCTTATTTATGTTTTGTTTATTTTATTAAAATAAAAAACATAAAAAATAAAAAAATATTTAAAAAAACACAAATTCACAAACATACATTTCGACTCAAATATATTTACTGAGGAATTCAAAAGAGTTCAAATTCAATTATTAACAAAAAAAACAATTTAGAATTAAATTTTATTTACATTTTAAAAAATTACTAAATTCGACTGATCTAGAAGAATTAAACTTTGAATATTAATAAAAAAAAGTTTTAAGTCAAACTAATTTACATTCGATTAAAGGTCCATTTCCATAGGTTTTTTTATTTAAAAAAAACATATAAATTATATGGGCAGATGTCCTAGGTGAAGTGATCATTAATCCTCTCCTCTACTGTCATTTACATGATTAATGCTTATATTATAATATTCATTCATATATATATATATATATATATATTCACTCTCTTTGCATAAGCTTCTCTCTCTCTCTCTCTCTCTCTCTCCCTCCTCTGCCTTCTTCTTCATCATATCTCTCTCTCTCTCTCTCTCAGCCCCTGCAGGTTTTCCTTTTTGGGCTCTTTCTTCCTGCTTCCATCTCTTTTCTTCCTATTGTCAGAGCCTTTGACCCGTGAACATGCTAGTACGTACGTTTCTCTGCTTTATTTTATTGTTTTTTTAATATTTCTTTTCGGTTTATAACTCTCAACCAAATTTCATTTCAAACTTCAAATATTTATTTCGTTAATGTGTATTTGTGTTCCATTTATTTATAATAAGGGTTCACTTCTCTGCTATTTTATTCTATTCTATTTGCTTTTGTTCTTGTTCCTTTCACAGTCAACAATAGTCACTAGTAAAATTCTATATATATTAATGATCTGATGATGAATTTCCATACTTTTATTTGACTTAGCGCTCTTCAAAATTCTTAATGATTTTAATCCCTGAATATTGCCTTAATTCATTGATTTTGCTATGAATTCCTTCATTTTTCTGCTATATTTTTGCCTTATGAATCAACTGAAATAAATTATTTTTGATAAATGATGGAATGAATATTCTTTACCTCCTTGTTGTCAAATAGCAGTTCTCTAATGTCTATGAACTAGTATTGTATTATAAAGATATGTAATGAGGAAAATTCAGTTGTTTAATTTTTAATTCATTTTCAGGTGGCATTGCTCTTGCTGGTGGCATTGAGCAATGAAGCAAGAGTACTGAATGGTGAAAGAGGTGATAGGCAATGTGAGTTTAATCCAGCACTAAAGCCAAGACCTCATAGTGTCTCAATTTTGGAGTTTGGTGCAGTTGGTGATGGTAAAACATTGAACACTATTGCATTCCAGAATGCCATCTTCTATCTTAAATCATTTGCTGACAAAGGTGGTGCTCAGCTATATGTACCCCCTGGAACATGGCTTACTCAAAGTTTCAATCTCACTAGCCATCTTACTCTCTTTCTGGAAAAAGGTGCTGTCATTATTGGATCTCAGGTATTTTACCTTTGATTCTTTTTTTTCACACTGGCTTTTGATTATTGTCTTTTATTATTTATGTATATATATATAGTTACGTAGCTGAGACACTTCAGATTGAATACATGTTTGGTGTCACCGACTACACAATGTTGACACATGTAGTTACATTCAATTACTTACTCATTTTTTTCCAAATTATTATCAATGTTGATTTGTCGTCGTGTCTAGTGTCAATGGCAGTGTTTCTATTATGTAGAGATATAGTACATATAACACACATTTCAATCTAGGGTTTAGGGTAGGTTTGGTTTCTGATTAGAATTGATTTGCCTCCAAAATTGATTCTAAGTTGAAATTGAAATTGAAATTGGAACTTTTGCCTCTACAATTGATTTTATCAGAATCAAACACACTCTTACTCCTTTTAAGAGTAGTGGTTTTTCTTAATTAGGCTTGGCTTTTTAATTGTCATTCTTACTTGTTAGGATCCTTATCAATGGGATGTTGTTGACCCCTTACCTTCTTATGGCCGAGGACTTGAAGTTCCTGGTGGAAGATATCAAAGCTTGATAAATGGATACATGTTACATGATGTGGTCATAACAGGTTTTTCTTTTCACTACAACAACATTCTTCATGCTTCTTAGTAATGTTTGTGGTCTAATCTTTCATATCTTTATGAAAATTATTATTACTAGGTAATAATGGAACCATTGATGGCATGGGATTGACTTGGTGGGAATCATTTAAATCTCATTCCTTGAACTATAGCCGTCCTCATCTGGTTGAATTTGTAGCATCTAATGATGTGGTAGTTTCAAATCTTACATTCTTGAATGCCCCTGCATATAACATTCACCCAGTTTATTGCAGGCATGTTCTGTGCTACTTCTAAAACACTACTTATGCATAAATATTTTCAAGAAAAATGTGATATTGATTTGGTTATATGTGTTGATTTACAGCAATGTACATATTCATAATATTTCAATCTTTGCTCCTCCAGAATCTCCTTATACTGTTGGCATAGTACCAGGTTAGTAACATATGATCCACCATTTCATATCTAAGGTCTGTTTGGATTGACTTCTTTGAACTTATTTGCTGGCGTAAGTATTTGTGAGACTGTTTCGGATAACTTATGGAAACACCTTATGACATTTCAGCTTATTTGGACAAGTTCTCCCGAAACAGTTTGATTATAACTTACAACTTATATGAAAACAGTTTGATTATATTTTATCTTTTGTTAGAAAAATAGCTTATACATAAACACTTATATTAATGTTTATGCTATAAGTGCTCAATTAAGCTATTTATCTAAACATGGCCGTCCACTTTGCGAAAATTACCTACCTTGTCACACGAAACTTCATAATATTTTTTTGTGCACTTAATATTTTTCAGATTCTTCTGATCATGTTTGCATAGAGGATTGTACGATTGCAACCGGCTACGATGCAATTTCTCTCAAAAGCGGCTGGGACGAATATGGAATTGCCTACGGCCGACCAACTGAGAATGTACACATCCAAAGGGTGCATCTACAAGCATCTTACGGCGCTACTCTTGCATTTGGTAGTGATATGTCTGGTGGCATTTCAAATGTTGTTGTAGAACATGTTCATCTCTACAACTCAAAAGGTGGCATCAATTTCAGAACAAGCAGAGGAAGAGGTGGTTATATGAAAGAAATCATTATAACAGACATAGAAATGAAGAATATCTACACAGCAATTTCTGCCACTGGTTATTGTGATTCTCATCCTGATGACAAATTTGATCCTAATGCTCTTCCACTTTTGGATCACTTTATTTTACAAGATATAATTGGAACAAACATCACTATTGCTGGAAGCTTTGCTGGAATACAAGAATCTCCATTCACAAACATATGCTTATCTAATATAACCTTGTCTGTAAATTATGCTTCCTCCACTACTTGGGAATGTTCAAATGTCTATGGATTTTCAGATTCTGTTCTCCCCAAACCATGCCCTGATCTTGATAGCCCTTCAAATTCTTCCTTATCTTGTCTCAACATGCTGAGTATCGTTGGAAAAACTGCGGTTTCCAGCTCGATGTTGATGAAAAAGTGAATAGCTTGGTATCTAAGAAATCAGATGAAGTCACATTCTTTCCAATAAGACATTTATTTGGATCATTTATATTTATTTTTTTCATCCTTAGATTTGCATTTTGCATGCTGCTAGCAGCATATTTTTTGTACAGTTTTATTTCTTCATTCATGTGTATTCAAATTTTGGAAATCAACATTATTGTCTCCTTTGAGTTTAAAGTTGCGATAAATGTTGAAATTATTTTTCATGATGAGAGACAATTTTTTTCAAAGCTAAATTTTATTGGTACTTTCTCAAACCTATGTGTAAGAAGCAAAAATCTTGGGGTTCTTTATATGTTATTCATAGGGTAGTTGTGTTCGGTTTGATCACATCTCACAATCATCTTTGAGAATTGAAAAGGATTTAAACTATCATGTGGATAGCATACAAAATATTCCCAAAGACTAAGCTAACTATGAGTCTTTTATTTCAATTTGTATGATTTTTTATTTTACTAGAAAAAATGTCTATGCATTTGCTCACATTTTAGTAGAGGTGACTACAATTATTAATACTCTTAAATTTGCAATAATAATATGAATTAGTTTTTCTTTTTCTAAAAAAGTATTTTCCAACTTGCAGTAGTAATTTTCCAACTTTTTTTATGGCTAGTAGCAAATCAAACACCGAATTTTGAAATTTTTAAATTTTCAACTAATTTTTATAATGAAAATTCAAAAATGAGAAACTATTTTAAAAAATTTATTGTAAAAATAACTTTTGAGAGATATATATATATTTTTAAATGTTAATAACAAATATCTAAATTATTAAATATCATTTTTTTAATATATAATAAATAAATCTAAAATAACTTATATTATTGTTGAATAAGTTCTTATAAAAAAAATCATTTTTAGTAATATAAAGTTAAAATTGCTTTTTTAAAAATCTATAATAAACAGACCCAATGTGAAGTCAAAAAGAAAAAAGAAAAAAGAAAAACTCTTAAATATGCTTCTAGTAATTTTTATTTTTGGTTCTAACTTTCTTGTGTTCCCGAATGAATGAGGTTCTGGTAGGAAATAAAATAAAATAAAATAAGTGCAAAATTGTTTATTTTTAGTTTTTCCCTAGTTTGCCAATATCACATTCTGGGCTTACATGGGCTATTGATTGGGCCAAACGAAACCACGAGTTACATAAACCAACCCGGCCCATCATGACAAACCTTCTTTCCCTCTTCTCACTCTTCTAAACACTACACCGGACCTTCACCTCCAACTCTTTCGCTATGGCAATGGCTTCTGCAGACATTAGAGACATTTTAACAGCTTTCAATCCTTCCCTCGATTACTTCGCCATAACCACCGGTGACGGCCGCATTAAGGTATCTTCCTCATCACAAACGGTTAATGTTATCGTTATATTGCTTCCTATTCACTTCTCTGCAATTTTCTATGTATAGATATGGGACACACTGAAGGGTCAAGTTCAAACCGAGTTCGCAGATATTTCTGCAACTCACGAAACTTCTATACTTGATAAATCAACTAAAGGTCATCTTTCAGTTGATTACACTTGCATCAAATGGTTATCATTTGAACGAAAGGTATCTAGGTTTTTTAATTTTATTTTTGTTTTTAATTTTTTTGGGCGTAATATTCGCGTATGAAACTGTGAATTTTTGTTTGCAGAGGAAAAGGAAACATTCTTCCTCTTTGTTGGTGCTTGGAACTGGTAGTGGTGATGTTTTAGCACTCGACGTTTCGGCTGGTGAATTGGCTTGGAAAATCAATGATTGTCATCCTGGGTAGGATATGATAACTTCTGTTTTGTGATTATTAGAATGTATCCTTTGGTTTAATTAAGGTTGTCATTATATAACCAATACTAACAACTAACTTTTAATCAGCGTAACTAATTTGTAAGTAACTGTTACATCTGTAATAGTGATTATCAAGTCATCTTATTTTAATTAATGGATGTTAGTGACACTAATGCTTTGCTCTTTATGATAATGTTTGAATACTATGCTATGCTAACTTTAAATGGTGACCTTAACCATTGTTAATTAAATGAATGTGGTTATTGGATTTGACGTTTGAAATTTGAATTCCCTGTTTATATATGAAAAGTTAATGTTTATTTACATTGTCTTGCCTCTTTCTTTATTACTTACTATTCAAATTGTTTTCAGAGGTGTCCGAGCTATTTCGTCATTGGCAAATGGATCAAGCTTTTATACTGCAGGTGCTGATGGGATGATATGCATGATAGATTTCACGACAGGAAAAGTATTGGAAAAGTTTAAAGGTTCTTCAAAGGCAGTATCTTGTATATCAGTTTCTCCAGGTATGTATCCTTCACAGCTTTTGCTGAAATTTTGTTTCTTTGGTGTGGTAGGAAATGAAATCAATGGATTGCTGTTGGGACTGAATTGATTGTATCTGACAATCGTACGTGACGTGTTGTACAATTTGGTTGAGATTCCCTAGAATTTTTTTACGCTCTTGTGCATTTTAATTGACAATGGCATTTTAGATTTAATTATGGAGTCCGTCTGCTCTCAAGTGGGTTCCACTTTTTTATTATTAGAATTAGAATGAAAAATAGTTTTGCCTTGTTGCTTCATGTTTGTTGATTGGATGCTACACTATAAACAATATTTCCCAGCCAAAAGAGCTTCAATGAGGCATGATTGAGATGAGCCTGCAACACTTGGGTATTAATGTATTATTATTATGATTCCTGATTTTGGTAATTGCCCTTTTTCTTACATCAGATGGGAAGAAGTTAGCTACTGCAGCAGCACAATTGAAGATTTTTAACTCTCCTAATCACAAAAAGATTCAAAAATGCTCCGGTCATCCTGTAAGTTGCATATGTTTTGCTCTGTTTATATGCTGTGTCTATACCCTATTTTTTTGTCCTAAAGACGAGATGCATATTGTCTTTGTGATGCTTCTGTTGTTTGTATAACAATTGTTTTTAATTTAACTATCAGGGATCAGTCCGGTGTATGGTCTTCACTGAAGATGGCAAGTATATCCTCTCTTCTGCTGGTGGTGAAAGATATGTAGCTGTTTGGAGGATAGACGGCGCTAAAAAGCAGTCAGCTAGCTGTGTTCTTGCAATGGAGCAACCTGCTGTCTTTCTTGATAGCAGGTGCATTGATAAAGGACAGCATGATGAGGCTGGCATATGTGTTTTGGCCGTATCAGAAGTTGGTCTTTGTTATTTATGGTTTGGAAATAGTATTGAAGAACTACGAAATGCAAAACCCACAAAAATATCATTATCTTTGGAAGACATGTCTACCAAAAATTATAAGGGCGCACTTCCTGCAATATATGCTGCAAAGTTACAAAGCACCCAGAAGCCTGCTTCTGGGCAAGTTTTTCTTGTTTCTGGGATGCTTATAAAACCATCATTTCAAAATATTCAAGTGCATTCCGGTACAGATGTAAAGTTGAGTGTCTCCCGTGATGGTGTTCTTCTTCCAATGAGTCGATCTCTTGTCAAATCTAAGAAGAAGACAGATGTGCAGAGAAGTAAGAATTTCTGTCTTTGATTAACTCTTTCTCACAAGCATTCTCTTTTTTTGATTATTTTATCAAGGATGGACCATTTCAAAAGCTTAGTATTTCTTACATTTTATTTCATTGTGCTTGATTTGTTGCTCATAGTATTGTTATTTGTTCACAATAACCAATTTAAATTTATCGCTTAAAATAAGCTGATCTTTTAGTTCTCAGTAATTTAGCTCCGATCCTATTTTAGGATACTAACTGCTGCTCTATATTTGTACAGTAACTGCGCTAGACCGTGCTAATGCCGAGGATGCCTTGCTTCCAATTCCTAAACTTTTTGATTCTCACGAGAAAGAAGCATTTCAAGAATCTCTGGACAAGGATGTAACAGATGATTTGCTTACAAGGGGTAAAGCTGATTCTATGGAGATAGATGGTACTTATAAGTTACATCATTATTTCTTGTTGTTCAATATAATTGTATAAAGCATCAATTATTACAATGAATGAATGTATTCCTTTTGGCTTATTATATTTGTGTTGAATAACAAATCAAACACTTTCATTCTTTTCTACACCATGGAAGTTGTCGGTGAATAGTATTTATATGGGTAAATTAATTCTAATGAGGAAATTTCACTTGTCTGCTAAAAAGTCCACCATTCACAAAGTGATGAAGATGAACCATACATAGATAGGGCATAGGTTAGGGGGTCTATTATAGATAGAGCAACTGGAATTGGTTGATTGTCTTTTGCACCTATCAAACGAGATCAATTTTTATTTCAATTTCCCTTCTTAATAATCCCACTGCTCGGTTGATAACAGAATATGGGTTGGGACTTTTTTCCTGCTTTCTATAATCTGCTGAATTTACCAATCTGTGCAGATATTATGGTCCAAAGTGAGACTGATAGAATTTGCATGGAGGACCGGATGAGATCGCTAGGATTGCTTTATAGTGAGAGTGATTGTGCATCACACTTTGAACTCTGTTCTACATTGTTAAAGGGTAAGGGTATTGAGCTGGAAGCTACTCTTCCGAAGAGAAAGGTTAGTTATGAGTCTGGTTGATTGTCTTCTGATATTAATCTTGGTTCCATCTGTTCTATTATCTATTTGTTTTTCGTTATCATTATAATATATTTGTTATCCATTGTTTTTTAAGAATCACATGTAATTGTTTATGCTTCTAAATTTAAGATGCATTTATCAGGTAAAAGCAGCTGTTTTGTCTATGGAACCAAGCGAAGCATTCAAGCTACTGGAAGTGTTGCTGGATATGTGGCAATCAAGGTTCATTTTATTTTCTTCTACTTTCTCCTGTAAGGTGTTTTGTATTTGATGGAATGCTTTCAATTTCCTCTTGTTTATTCCTAATTTATTGCAACATTAAAATGACCAGAAGTTATTCTAGGATTTATGTGAGTTATGAGTGGCATTTGCTATCTCTGGTCCCTTACCTAGTAAAAATTGAATAACTTAGCATTACACGCGGATGACAATTCAAGTATGTTTTGATACCACCTCTAAAATTTGGCTTCTTTTAGCTGTTTTTCTCACAAATGAAGGGATTCCTCCAGCTGTTTGGCAGATTATATGGTACTCATTAAAAGATAATAATTGGGGTTCAAAAGATTGATCACATTCTCTTTGTTGTAGTTTAACTTAATTTGGTCCATTTGATGTTTTGAGAGGTAAATTCAAATGTAGGGGTTAATTTGTTGAGCTGAGGAACATATTGTATGGATCAGATTTTAATGTTATAGATGGGTAACGGGTAACCCCTAGTTAGTTAGGGAGATAATTAGGGGATTATATGCTCCTTTAGCTTCCAAATATGATAAGGGCTTAAAAGATACTCTCTGTCTCATATTGAGCTTTCAGTGTCGTTTCAAAATAAGTGTCGTTTTAAGCTTTCAGTGTAGCATTAATTATTTTATTCTAATTCTACCCCCAAATTTATATTTTGTGCATCGCTCCCTCGTTTATTGATCATGAGTTTATGACAATAGTTAACACTCTATGATTAATAAGGGTGATTTTGTATAATTGGTATTCTCTTTCATTTATTTACAACTTTTATTAATCTATGTGAAATCACCTAACGTGACAATCAAAATTTGATGGAGGGAGTATATTAAATAGAAGCAAAGTCATAATCAAGACTTCATATGGTTGGTGGTATCTGTTATTGCACGATCTTCAGTTTGCCATAGAGACCATGGGCTTATTTTTGACGATTAGATAACATGGACTTCATTACCGAATTTTGTAATAGTTTTTATTACATATCTCATTTTCCATGAATGGAAACATGTATGCACTTGTTACTCTTGACTTCATAAATCGTTATTGAACAGGTCGTCTAGCAGAGAGTATGTGCTTCCATGGATCCATAGCATATTACTTAATCATGGTCATAATGTTGCTGAAGAGTCCGTAACACGTATGCTTGATTCTGTATACAAGGTATCTTGGATTAAGTTTGCTTTCTCCTTTACATGTTTGGTATTGGCTTCTCAATTTTAAATTTACAATATTAGTAATTCAAATATTTATTATACTTCCTCTAGTTTAGGTGTACATCTTCTGCCATTATTCCTAGTTGTGGAATTCTGATGGATGCTTCATTAATGTCCTTAATTGGTAGATGCTACTTAAAGTTGAGTTTCATTATATGGTTTAATTTGATGATGTTTTTAATCAACAAAAAGACTTGAAAATAGTGAAATGACCAAAGGATCAGTCAATTTAACATGGTTTGTTATGTCATTATTCTATGACACCTAGTTGGATTATTGATATTATTTGTCATTTTTTCCATTCTTCTTTTTCTAATATGCATATGTACATGTTAACATTTTCATTGAATATTGGCCAATCAATTTTTTTTGTAATGACCGGCTAACCAACTGTTAACTTAATATTACCGTTGGGGTCATGTCATTGCTATGGTCAACACGGCCTAACTCCCACCCGACATTGCTTAAAGTGCATTGTAGTTGCTTTTGCATATTTAATTCTTACGTTTTCTGTTTACAAATCAAACTTGAAAAGGTCATTATAAACTAATTTTTTGGAATAATGTGCAGATTGCATTTTTTTTGTGATAGGGAATAAAAACATAATTTGAAAATCTAATAAGTTGTCTGATTATTATTTTTATTCAATTTTCGTGATATAGCATGTCATAGGAGTAAAATTATATAGATGAGGAATGATGGTATGAGTTTGCCTTGATTGGTAATTTTTGTTGAATAATTGTTTTTTTAAACATAAAATTAAGGTTATTCTGATTTTTCTTTTTTTTAGCTTGCTTCTTCTGGTCATTCTGATTTTCTGGTTCAGTTCAAGTGATATATCATATAGCTGTACTTCGACAAGTGTGTAATATTTGAGAAATTCAATTATTGTCTTCCACTTTACAGATTACAAATTCAAGAGGGGCAACTCTTCAGCCATTGTTACAATTATCTGGTCGTCTACAACTGGTGACATCACAGGTATGGTCACATTTTCTAAAATTAATTTGGCCATCTGGTGAATTTATTGGTTTTGTGGGGCCTTATTCGAATATGGTTTCAGATTGACAAGGCTTCTCAGAAAATAAGCTATTCGCTGCATGATCTCCAAACAGAAGAAATTGAAGAAGAGGATGAATTGTATCACGAGAAAGAAGATGATGAAGATGATGAAGAAGATGATGCATCTGAAATAAGTACTGACGATGAACACTAGTCTGCTTTTTAATGAAAGGTATTACATATACATAAGTTACATATGGTTGGATAGATATATGATTTTCCTTTTAATGAAAGGTATTACATATACATAAGTTACATGTGGTTGGATAGATATATGATTTTCTAAAATATGCTTTTGCCAGCTACTTTGAAAAGCCTTTTCCATGTCAATAATGCTTTAAATTCAAGGTTGATTACGTCATCATCAAAACATAGTCATATCCAGTGGCAGATCCAGGACTCCAGCTCAGCCAGTGCAATTTACTTTAAATAATAAATATTTGGTAATAATTAAGATTTTGTCAGTCAATTATCAATGACGTATGTCTTAAGTTGACTATCAAGCATAACTAAAATCAATTGAAGAAAATTCACGTGGATACAATCATCACAAACTTAGTCTATAAAAACACGACCGTTCAACTTAGTCTATAAAGCCTTTTCCGAATGTAATTTTTGTACCTCAACATAGTCTAAAAAGACATAGTTTTTGTATTTTATGAGGACTAACAATAATTTTTAACATTTAATAGATACTTGCGTATAATGTTCTTGTATTTTATTAGGAATAAAAATAATTAAAAATTTAATAGATACTTACGTTAAATGTTCATCATGTTATACTGGAGGGGAGAGGGTTCTGATATATAAAAATAGAGTTCATTTATTTTTAAACTCAGTACCATGTATATGTATTTAAATTCCGCTGCATACCCTAACTTAAGCGTGGATACACCCCTGGGCATAGCTGATGTTACCATGCAAAAACCACATGATTTTTTGTAAACCTTTTATCAGCCAAAATCATTAGTGCTTCGGTTTTTACATCTAAAAATGTCTAAATTCATGGTTTCTCCTCTCCATCTTATATTTGTTTTTACCTAGATATTTGATATATTGTATCATGGTGTTTCTAGTTCCAAACTACTATATATCACCATATATTGCTTAGTAACTGGAGTTTTTAATTTTTTACTCTACAGGTTGCGAGTTCCCAGTTGTCCTGTTTGCGGCTGACAAAGATTTGGAGGAACAGATACTGGATTTCAACCAGTTTTTTGTCCACAATTTTGCTGCTATATAGATAGATAGTTTCTCAAAAAGAAATTTTGGTGCTATTTAGATTTGAAAATATTGATGGTCCCTAGATTATGTAATTTGAGATTTTTACTGATAAGCAGTAATACATAATTATTCTTGTCTGTTTTGTTGTAGTTTTTGTTATATCCATTTATATATTTGTTATTTCTGTTGAATGGAAAAGAAGATTTTACGCCCAGATTGTCTAGAAACAACCATTATATATTAGCATGATCTAAATAAGGTCATGCATGAAAAGATAATCAATGTTTCAATTACCTCTTAGTGTCGAAGAAACAGTTAGATACTTTTTAAGAACTTGCATGGTCTCTTTTCTTGAACATAGCAAATTATAATGGTAGTTATTTTTGCCTGTTAAACACTATTCTGAAAATATATATTTTTCTTTTATTTGTTTTAATTTAATACAATAAAAGTATGCATATCTTCCTTTTAACACCCTTCTGTAATTAGATGTACAAACTCATAAGAAATTGCATAGAAAGTGCTTTTTTCACTTCTACGAAACGAATTATCCAGTATAAGTTATCTTTCTATCCGGAGAATATAAATAATATTATTCTTGTTCCGCCTTCCACGTCTCATGCAAACTAAAAAGTATTATTTTCTGTCTAAATTTCTGATGATACTACTATGCTACAGAAACCTCTGCAACATTATGCTCATATCATGTATAGTCTTTCTAACTCCCTATACCAGACTATGCAACTTGCATTCGGATTGTCATCACTGAACATTATTGTCTTTTTGTCTAACTCCCTATACTAGACTATGCAACATGCATTCGGATTGTCATCACTGAACATGTCTCCAATGTTTACGTTGTTGTCATGGTAGTCTCCACTGTAATGTTCCATATGGTTGTAATGTGTGTGCCATGACAGTGATCTCACACATTCATATTCAGTGACATAAGATGATGGCATGTATGTATTATAACTATGTGTGACATTGTACAATGATTGTTGTGTTGGATCTTGTAGAAATACTGGGCCATTGTGGTATGTTCTGTCTCTATGTTCAACATAGTTGTGGCCAGAACTGAAGGTGTTATTGTAGTTAGGTTGATGATGATATAACATATGAACCTCCTCTACACCTTCAGTTTCTGGTTTGTTCTGCCAGTGTTGTTTTGTATTGTACCGTGTAGGTTTCGGTGATGACGACGACGATGTTGCCTCAAGCACTGGTTCTGGCAAGGATGTTTCTTGAGCTGTTGAAGCTTCCTGTGGAATTGGTTGTATTGTTTCATCTTTTGCTGGTGCATTTCCTTTTGGTTTTGGTTTTGGTTTTGTTGGTTTAGATGAAGATGTTGGTTCAATATTGGAACAAATGATAGCAGTCTTCCTTGTCTTCTTAATTGCTTTGACAACTTTTTCTGGATCTGCCCACCCGATAATTGTTAGCCTCTGTCGATCAAAGTCAATATGAAGATCATCTATACCTGCAAAACAACAAGTTTATCAAATAGTTAGGCGATGTTGCAGAATATCATATGGAAGGAAAATCATGTCATATAACCTACCATGAATGCCATTGAGTGCTTTCTTGATCTTTCGCACGCATCCATTACAGTCCACTCGGACTTGTATTTGTGTGATTCTAGGCGTCTGCATTTGAGGGATTAGCCACACTTAAATAAAATGTCAAGTCATATGTTTAAATTGATCAAAACCATAATTAATCACACAAAACTGAAAAAAATGATAAAAACCATAGTCACACAGACATGTTGATTAATGTAAATGTATGGATTGAGGGCCTTACCTGTGACTCTTGAACCATGGAGCTGTAAAATTAGAAAAATCAAAGAGATGATGTTTTTATTTTAAGGAAAGTAGATTATGGATGAAGAATATGTGAATGGAATATAATTTTACATGCCTTACACGGGCAAGGAATATGTAAAAGGCAAGAGATGTGGGAAAACATAAAAGAATCTTCACTTTCATGGAAGGCAAGTAAAACAAATCAGATTGTAATGTTGTTTTTATTGTGATGGATTTGACCAATTCATAAAAGACACACACCTTAGTTTCTGATAGAAGTTGCAAGAATGAGTATGTTTCTTTCTGTCTATGTAATTAGAGTATGCAATTACATAGACTCTACTTATATATTATTTCATATCTCCCTTTTTGGACTCACATTCCTAGCATTTTATTTCTAATAAAGAGCAATGTTGTTTTAGAATTTGAGTGCAAAAGGCCAACATCACAAGTGGTGGTTCCTTTCATAGTTTGATTTGTCCTTGAATTGCCATGCTTTTTGTCTCATTATGGTCGAAAGTCAAAAGGTATAAAAAAATACTCAAAATGATAAAAAAAGGTATAATAAAATCTCAAATACTGAAATGTCCAAGATGTAAATACCATAGTTTCCAACTCCTTGTACAAATAATTTGCCAAACCACTAGTCTCAAACCATTTATTGCCACACATGCTTTAAGAACTTATTAAAGAATTCAACTATTTGCAACCATTCTAAATGTCCCTATGTTTGGTTGCACACAGTTATTACAAATTTGAATAGTTTTGTAGTAATTTGTATAATCTCAATGAAACATGACATATAATAAATAAAGAATCAAGCATAGACTTGTGGATTCTCAAGCAGATATGACTCCACAACTTTGTAAATTCCAATGGTGCTTTCTCTTCCTTCCTTTACATCCTCCTCTTTAACATCAAAATCACCAATGGTCTTGTAACTGCTTGACATTTTACATAAACAACCTCCATCACTTGTAGCTTCAAATTTCACCTCGTAAGCAATAGACTCAAGCTTGTCCCCTAATGGGTCCCCTTCAATCATAGTGTATTTGCAAATCAAGTTCTCCTTATCAAGCACATCAATCTTTTGTTTCAAATATTTAAAGGGACTACCTGCATAACATAAAAAGTAGATATTAATTTTGATAACGTGTTGTATAAAACTTTTTCCTAAGTCAACCAATCACAAATCATACTTTATACAATTAAAATTAAATATTTTTAGTGATCACACGATTATAATTAAATGGCAATATAATTTTTTTAACACAGTAAGTGCATATAAAATGAACTTCAATTTATATTTGATTCCTAACCCTCATTGAAGTTGACTTGTTCAATGCTTCCAGCTTCTCCATCTCCTTGGATTATATTGACATCTTTCACAAACTGTGGTAAGAGTTTTGGAAGCAAATTTTTTGAATCTATGATCAAGGCCGTGAACATGCGCGATGGCGCGACAGATGAAGAATACTCATGTGTAAAGGTTGTGACTCCCATAGTGAATTTTTTTAGATTGTAGAAATCACAGGGATCAAAATTGTGAATGATATAGTCCAAGAGGGAGAGATTTTGGTGTTTTATAGATCCAAAACAGCCCTTAATATGAAGTTTCTTAGTAATGATCCCTTTGTTTGAATTGAATGAATTGGAAATGAGAATGAGACTTAAATGGACATGTGTTTGGTTTTGTTTAGTGAGAATTTTCTTATTTGAAGACTTTCAATCATTGTGGCTGCTGCCTGTATTTTTGTTTCAATTATTCAAACTTATGGCCCCCACACATAGTTGGCTATTGGTAGGATACGATCATTTTTCCAACCTTATTATAGAATTTGATATGTTGGGTTCATAATTTAGAATAAGAATATATCGTTTCTTACCTACCTCGTGTATGTGATTTTTCACCAAAAGTTGAATATTCTGAGTCATCATTTATCTTGAAAAAATTTAAGTAATAGAGCAATGAGCAACATCAAGGTTCCATGAGTTACACCTAAACTTGAACAAATGTAAACACTATTCGACAATTGGCTAACCATGTTTCAATACATCAAAGGGGATTGCATACACAATTAAGTTGTTATTTGGTTTTTATATATATATTAGGCATAAGAGCATCTCTAAGATGAATTCATTAAATGAGGTCTATTGTGCCACATCATTTTGAAGTAACTCGTCTATTTTTTATTTTAAATGTTATAATTTTATTACTATTAAATCATAAAAGTACGTTCATTCCTGAGAACATCTTGAACAAACTTATTTGACTATCGTTGGATATGCTCCAAGTAGATTACTCATCACTACACAACCGTTTTAAATGAACGTATTAGATTTTTTTATATTTTCTTATATATTTAACTTAATTTATTCTTATAAATTCGTCTCATGAAATAAAGGGTGCACTTAAAAAGACTTGTAAGGTCAAAAGACACTTAGACACATATTTAAGCACACTTACTTAGATAAGAAAAAAATGAAAAATATAAAATCTAAATAATATATATTTTTTAAATAAATAATTGATGTATATTTTTTAGTGAGTGTCTAAATAAATATTGATTATATAATTTTTTGGAGTGCGATGATTAAAGTTGTCAATTTCACAAGTCAATTATTTATTGGCATAAACTACATCTTGGAGGGGCAAATAAATCATCGTTAAAAAAATTTTAAAAAAGTCTTAAAGCTAAAAAAACTGCAAAAAGTGGGACCTAGAAGCTTACTTCTTCAAATTTTTTATCTTTGAAAAAAATTTTATGATATTATTTTTTTACGAAAAATAAATTTTTCAATAAAAAAGTTTTAATCTTTTATAACAAAAATTTATTTATTTATTTATTTTTTTTTTTGAAAA
>JBBPBR010000007.1:4729099-4745533 GCA_037974775.1 Cicer pinnatifidum | reverse complement strand
TAAACAAAAAATCATATACTTTTTGAAAGTAAAGGTGGTAATGAAGTGAGTAATAAAATTTAGCATATATTACAATAAGTTTTTTTATCAAGCCGATAAAGCCTAAATACACACCGGATTGCCTTATCTAGTTTAAAGCTAACCACATAATATTGAAAGAAAATAGAACCTACCCGAATAACTATATCAATTAGAAACTTATAACGAATTTCTTTGAAAACAAAACTAGTTGTTTAATAGATAAGCGGGAATAAAAATTTCAACTTTTATCATATTTTTAATTTTGTCCAAGTTCATAATCAATCTTGATACAAATGAAATTATGTTGTCTTATCCTTTATTTTTTAAGTAAATCAAATGCACTCTTATGATTAATATTATTTAATATTTACTTTAGAGATTCAAATCCAAAGTTAATGTAAATGACTCGCATGACAAATGCTTCTACTTGCTTCCTCTTTTAGCAATTTTGATGGAAGTTGTGGAATTAATAAAATACTTAAACTTAAAATAATTTTTATATTGTTAGAATGAAAAAAGATACAAACATGATACATGATAGCTTTTACATATTTTTGATGACTTGATATCTTGGAATGCTTTGGTAATACATATATGAATTAGCAAATCTAGTTTTTTTTTCCGTCCTTCAATGATATTTGGATTGATCAATTTAAATATATTTTTTTAGGTCAAAATAAATATATGAATTAACTAATTTATATATATTAATTAATGACTTTTTGAGACTATATAGAGGTGTGAGAAAAAGAATTACCATAAACATACTATGTTGTGGATTTGACATTTAGGTCCATTGTTGAGGAGCCTCCTCCCTTGTCACACTAGATTTTATTTCATGATAGTATAAGTTGTTTGTTTGCCAATGCTAGTTACTTAGCTTTTAAACAAATAATATTAAATTAATATTATTAGTAATTATTAGAGTTAAAGTTTTTGTTCTCTTTATCATTTTATTCCTTAATACATCACTTCAACCTCCAATATAACTATATATCTTTTAATTACTTAGTTTGATATCTAACTTTTGTAATATGTACAACATTGTTTTTTTGTTGCTAACAATCGAATATTTTTATTACAAAATATCAATCAATTAAAGAGTGACATATTGGTTTTGTGCTTTGGAGAGAGGTATATTGAAATTGAAAGAGATAATAAGACGTTGGTTCTAAGTCCCCACTAACTTTGATAACCTTAATTACTAATATTTTTTTAGATTAAGTTTCATATACAATGTCAACTTAAAACTTAACATCAAGATAAATTACAACTAAACATTAATGTGTATAATTTTATAAACAATAACAATTAAATAATAATTTATTTTCTAAATTAATTGACATCTCTGTTTTATCTCTCTTTTATCTTTATTTTTTTTTCTTTGTAATTAAAAAGAACAATTAAAATTATTTTAGTATGAAATTATTTATTTATTCATTCTTAATCTTACCAATTACATACGACATTGTTTGATTTTTCCGTCTTGCTCTGATATTTATTTTGTTCGAACTAACATATTACCTTTGATTCAATGCAAATATATTTAATCAATAACTTTAACATCATCAACGTTGCATATCCAAATACATAAATATTTCAATCACTTTACTTGTGTCAAGTTTATAGATATTTTTTTTGTTTTATACTATTAATTTCGATGTTGGAAACTTGTTTGCATATTTATCTTTTTTGATTTTAGTGATTATATTTATGTTGTTTTCGAACAATGTACTATTTTAATTTGAATGAACAAATATTGATTTTGAAGTGAAAAAAAAAGTTTAGAGATAATAATAATAATAATTAAATTTAGACATTTTTAATTTAATAATTTAAGAATTATGATTGATTAAAAGTGTAAAAACAATTATATTATATATATATAAATTAAATAGTATTTTTTTAAATAAAAAAAAAAACTAATTAAATTCGTTTGTGCAAAGACTAAGTTGGATGTGTAGAAAAATGTCCAAAAGGAGACACAGTATGATCCATTAGGGTTTGTTGTTGGAGTTGTTTAGGGCTTCAATTAGTTAATTAGTGAAGAAGAATCTGAGAAGGGCCCAATTTACATTCACATAATTAAAATTGTTAAACATTAATACAAGTTATTATCATAAGAAACAGGGTTTAAATTAATATTTTGATTAACAACTAGTATATGATAATATAAGAACCATGATGATAATGATAATACTAGCATCGAAGATATAATGAATCATCGTCATAACCTGTTTTAAGTTCACCAAAAATCCATAATCGATGTTGTAAACCTCAGCAGAGACAATACTGTTTGGAGTATAAATAAATAAACCCTGAATTCACACTTCATCTTCCCTCTCTTTTCACTTAACCTAACCAAACGTCGTCGTTTTCCCTATTCCTAATTAATATAACCACTTTATCAATGTCGGCCACCGGTGGCGCTGCCATCGCCGGCGGAACCCGCAACCGTAATAAACATCTCGGCGAAAATCGTTTCTACAGTCCACCACCGCTAAGGAAACACAGAGAAAAACAAGAACAACAAAGGTCTTCTCTTTCACGAACTTCGTCGGAGAATAGACCCGGTTCTTCTTCCGATTGTTCGATTTCTTCCCGTGCCACATCTGATATCTCTAATTTAGATCGATTCTTGGAGTATATCACGCCACATGTTGCCGCACAATATCCTCCCAAGGTTTCATCACTTTCAATTTCAATTCAATTACACTTTTTTAATTTCTCTTTTCCTTTAATTTAATTGTTATTAATTTTCTCTAGTAGTAGTTCAAGTAGCATACGCATACATGAACCCTGTTAGTGAATAAATAGGATCTTTAATAAGTCAAAGTTTGATTCTTAAATGAATGGTATTAGTATCAAGCTTTTGTAATTTAATTAAGATATCCCTTAAATTTGGCTGTGGCAAAAACAACATAGTATAACGTGCTAGTTTTTTAAGGCTATGTCGGTTATTGGGTTTGTTTTCAAAGCAAATTTTTGGCTTATTTGGGAATGAATGAATGAACAGACAAGTTCTAGGAGATGGAAAACTAAGGAGGCAGAATTACTTCCGTACTATGTACTTGGTGACTTGTGGGAGTCTTTTAAGGAATGGAGCGCATATGGTGCGGGTGTTCCTTTGGTGTTGAATGGCAATGAATCTGTGACACAGTATTATAATGTCTCCTTGTCTGCCATTCAGCTTTATATCGATCCCTCAAAACCTTCCACACGGTTGAGGTTAGTATGTTTCCTTGAATTGAAACATGGCCTTTCTAAATGTTTTTATTGAATGGTTCACCGAATTCCTTTCAATTTGACATTCTACTACAATTTTGTTTTGTTTTTTCTTTAAATATTTTACATTTTGCTTTTGTTATTTGTGACTACTTGCATAACTGTACCTTACCTCTACTTTCGAAATGCTGTGTAAATGAGGCTCAATTTAGCAGCTGATAACCAGTGGTATCAAATAAAGGTGCTATAGCATTACAGTGTAGCGAAATGAAAAAAATCTGATATGAAAACCGCAAAGCTATCCTAGTTTCGCTACGAGGGCATTAGCAGCCATAGTGGTTGTAGTGACAATAAAGGAAAACAGAGAATTTCAGTTTTTTTTGGAAAAAAAAAACCTTAAGAGGCAGCATGTGAGTTGACCTATTTTTAACATAGAAAACTGAGAAGTCAGTATTATTAATGGTATAATCTCCCTAATACATAAACCTTTCTATATGTAAAGCTTTGTGCTGCCTCCTTTTCCTTTCAACAGGCCATCTTCCACATCCAGCAAGTCTTTCGTGTTCCTCTGTTGAGTATTCAACATTTTAGTGGTTTCAATAATCACTGGTCAAAATTATGAATTATCAGTTTTATCTTGAACAATTGAGCTTTTGAGTTAATATTATGTCACTTTTTTTGTACACAGCATACCTTTTTATGTATAATTGATTTATTTCAACTGTAATGCATCTTTTGATATTTGCCTGCATCACTGTTCTCTGGTGCAAGGGAAAACATTAAAAGAAGGATCACGTTTATGTAAGGGTGGCTATACTAATAAAAGTATGTACACATGAGAATTGGCTCTGATACCATTTTAGGTTTTGGATTGGGTTTACCTCATCCTTACAAAATTGGTTTGTAAGGTGAAAGATATCTCTTTATAAACTCTTTTCATGCTTTATCTATTTTTTTGGATTTTTCCAATATCTTCTCACTGTTGTGCTATGGAGACGCCTTTGGCATATTATAGGAAACATTATTTTAATAACTGAATGTTAAGGACAACCCATTAGTGGGAGGGGAGGAAAGACTAAGTAGCTTAAGAACTCACATGTGTTACTGTCATATATTTGCAATCTTTCATGAAAGTATTAAGTCATGCTACTCATAGCTTTCTTGTTTCTTATTTCAATGAATCACATCCTACAAGTTCTAGACAACATTCGATATGATACATTTTGTCTTAGTTTTATAATAACAGACACAACGATTAGATGCCCACAAGTTCAGATTGATGAGACTATCTTATCATTTTACCTTTTTAATGTTTTGATCTTATTTTGAAACAAATATAATGACTGTTGAACATATTATCATTCTGATTTCCACCTTATTCCAGGAAATCCAGTCAAGAAAGTGACTCTGAATCACCCAGAGAAACAAGCAGTGATAGTAGTAGTGGCTATTGTCATGGAAGTAGGAATCATCCTAATGTATTGGATGCATGCAATCATGCTTTGGAAAGGGTCTCACTAAGTAAACCTTTGGTGGGTTCATCAAGTGAAGAGACTGAGAGCTGCAACCCTCCTGGTCAACTTATATTTCAGTACTTTGAGCATGAGACACCTTATAATCGTGAGCCATTAGCAGATAAGGTAAGATGTTATCCTTTGGTTGCCTTGAACTCCGAGACTATATTGCTTTTTAACCTAGATCTAGATTTAAATCTTACGATTACGTGAGCCTACTCACCCCTTCCAGTCTTAATTGCACGTAAGATCTCGTTTTGGAGCAAGATCAATGCAAGATCGTTGAAAAATCATAACAAGATCGTTAAATCACACAATTGTGTGCCATCTTGAGCGTTTCTGGTCTCAGATTTACTAGAGTCATGCCCAACCCAGTTGGATAAAAACGAGAAGAAGAAAAATCCATCTTTTGAATATTCTCATATTCGAACTGCATCAGCTCCCTCCCTCTCACAACCATCTATGCTTCTTGCACTCTCTCTTTTGAGTTGTGCGACTGCGACCTTCATCCTATCACTGAGTCACAACCATCTTTGTCTCTCATTCTCTCTTAATTTGTTAGTTGTTTGACCTGCCAAAGCAACAACACACACACACACTCTGGTATTTTTGATTTGGTAGGATCTTATGATCTATTACAATCTTATGATTTGCGATTTTGCTACCCCCTTCGCGATCTTGATCAAAATCTCAATCTTGACAATTTTAGTAACACGTTATCATATTGCTTGACTCAGATATCTAGTCTTGCAAGTCAATTTCCAGAGTTGAAGTCATACTGGAGCTGTGATCTTTCGCCTGCAAGTTGGGTTTCACTGGCTTGGTATGTTGTTTTCAACCTCTTGTTGAACATATTATTTTGGCTTGATAATGCACACAATAATTACTAATTCTAAATTATTTGTTGCTATAAAGGTATCCAATATATAGAATACCTACTGGTCCAACACTGCAGAGCCTGAGTGCCTGCTTCCTGACTTTCCATTCCCTGTCAACCGGTTTACAGAGTACGTCTTGCTGTCTTTGTTTAGTTTAATTGTTTGCAAAATGATTGTCAATGGGTGTCAACTGTATAACATTTTGACCGCTTAATCAGGTTCAAATACAGAGCTGCTAAATATTCATTATTCGAGAGGTAGGGACATGCCATCCAAGCTATCCTTACCTATCTTTGGGCTTGCTCATCACAAGTTCAAAGTTTCTATCTGGGATCCTGATGGAGTTTCTGAATCTCAAAAAGCCAATTCTCTGTCGCGAGCTGCTGAAAATTGGCTTAGGTTATTGCGAGTAAATCATCCTGATTACAATTATTTTATGTCCCATTATACATATTTGAGATAGCAGAACTTTCCCTGAACAAGGCCAACTCTCAAATAGCAGCTTATGTCGACCCTGCTCAGTATCACTTCTGTTGTTGATTAAGTGAACTGTTATTTTTCCATGTCTACATACATAAGCGCCAGGATCGCATGTGTTTTCATACTATACAGCAGCAGGGTCGTTGCTTAACTAGAGACTTAGGGGGGGAAGGAAAGGTTTTGAAAGTAACACACATTTCATATTTAAATTGACCAGCTTCTGATTCCACAGAATTAAAAGGCCCTTCACCAAGGTTTTCTGTTTCTTATGTCATTTACTTGATGATGACGAAAATGTTCGATCGATACATATTTCACCTGTTACTGCTTGTCTAGTGCAGTTGATGCTGACATCTGGAGTATATACCCTTTTGGTGAGATGTAATTATCCTAATATCCTCAGGATTTTACTACCCACTTACTAGCTGATTAGGAAATGTCTGCCATTATTATCACAAAAAAATCAACATTTTTATATGAAATCTGGTTTTTGTGATCTGCAGTATGTATTTGTATTTTTTGGGAGGGTTTACATGGGATTGGAATTCAAATGAGATGAAAGTGCTGATGGCTTACCAGCAGTGATTTAAATCATTGTCATTTCATATAACTGCAACCGTTAATTAAACTCAAACAAATACACAGCTTAAAAATACCTATGAGAAATTACTGGTGTAATAAATTGAATAAGCACGTGTAAAGTGTAGTAAGCAGCATATTGATAATTTCTACAGTATCTTAAATATTAGTACACTCGATTTTAACCTTCAATTTAGTTTATTTTCTAAGTCATAGCTATGCTAAGCAATTTTAAACACATTTGAGTCGTCGAGATTGAATGCATGCTAGCAACCTAAAGGATAAAAAACACACTTGAATAGGTGCGTTTCATTTGCTAAAATGACAGAGATTGAACTGTACAGAATTAATTGTTTCTTGTATGATCTAAATTATTGTCAGAGCACAGAACATAACAAGAGCTAAATGAATAAATGAGGAGAGTAAATCGCATAAAAAATTAAAAGAGTATTATATGTCAAAAGGTTTTATGGGTCTCATAAATCCATTTCTATAATGAATTATTCTCGATGAAAAGGTTTGGAAAAAAAAAATTTCTTCCATAATAATTTTTTGAAATAATTTATCCTCATAACTAACTTTACTCACCACAAATCTAATTTTAATAAATGAAAAATATCATTATTTTAATAACTTAATTACTATATAACTTCGTGTCAATAATCAAAACAATTAGAATTTAGATGTAATATTCAATCAAAATTGCAAGTGGAGAAAAATTGTTGATAACGATGATAATTTTAAACAAGTATTTGATACACTTTCAGAACGAAATATACACACAACTTAATAATTTAAACTAAGAAAAGAAAAAATATGAAACAAATCCATCTTGTACAAAAGAAAATTCAAACAATTATCCATAACTTGGTAATACGATCGATTAGAATACACAACAAACAAGGTCTTGCTAGTATCACGTTTGCTTTCTATATTTATAATATGGTTATTTAAACAACAAGTATCAATGTTGCTTACTATATTTAGAATATGATTAATTTAACAATAAGCTCTCGTAGCTCAGTTGGTTAGAGCACCCGTTTAGTAAGCGGGAGGTCTTGAGTTCAACTCTCAACGAGAGCAAAAACAATATTTTTAGTCTACATGAAACAATTAAAAAAATAAACAAACTTTTTCGGCCGGCACAAATTAGTCTACATTAATATTGAAGTTGGATTGGGCTAGCCCAACGGAGTATCAGCTTACCCACTGCAACTAAAAAGTATTATTTTTATTACAAAACTATTATGAGTAAATTTGTGATGTCTCAAATAATAGCATTTTTTTTTTGCTATTTTTGAATTGACTTTAAAAAAATTGTATTTTTTAATATATTTTGAAAAACAAAAAGTAGTAGGTCGATCATAATTAAAAAAAAAAATTTATTAAAAACATCAAGAAAATATATTATATTTAAAGTCAATAACAACATAGCATTATTGAGGTGCATCCACTACCGACCAAAACTAGAACAATCATTCCAACACTTTCGTCGGTTCAACTTCATTTGTGAGTTTCGTCTGCCAATCGAGGCCAATGTCGATTTCAACTCAACCCTCGTGCTTTGAAGAGTGAGTGATATGGATTAAAATTTTATTTTGTTGTCTCTATTGTGGTAAGTGATTCAAGATATTTTTTATATTTTAATTTTGTTTTTATTTTTATTAATTAAAATAAAAAATATCAAGAAAAAATGTCATTAGCTAGCATAGCTCAGAATGGGCGGATCAATGTTGATACAAATACGATCCCATAACAAAGTGATTTAGGACGAACTAGTCTATTCATGTGTACGGACTATTCGAGCCAAAACGAGTCGGGTTGGGCTAGTCCATTTGACTGCTCTAATACTATGGTATTTGAGCCTTTTTGCCAATTTTGACATTTGATGATCTCAAAATATTGATGTTCTTGATATCGTGGAAACATCTAAAGATTTTCAAAAGAATAAAAAATTTAGTTGTTATCATCTTCTTCATCAATTTTTTCCTTCTTTAGTCGATATGATTTCAATTTGTATTTTCTTTTGTAATTTTTTGTTATCGGTTACATTGTTCTTTATTTGATTGTATTGTTCATTACAAGATGAAATGTTAATCTACACTTGGAACTTTTGAGGGCTTTTAGATATATACTAGATCATTTGTACTCCATGACCGTTGTATATAAAATGTATGATATATTCATTGCAATAATCTTTTTTCACTAAATCAACATAACATGAAGGGGTAGCTACATAACATGACATTGTAATATTGAGGGTCAAAGTGTTAGTACAGAGGCACACCTAAGAGGAGGGCGTGCATTAGGTGTATATAAATTTTTTGGTTTTTAGAGACTTAGTGGATTATTTTTTTGTTTAGGATTGATGTATGGAAAAATATAAATGACAGAAAAATAAAGAACAAAACAATTTATCATGGTTTCCTTTACAACTAAGGGTACATTCAGTCCTCTTGCACACCACAAAAAAATTTCTATTATTTGTTATAATAAGTACATGTTTAACTCTAAAACATCTGTTACAAACTTCTAACAGTCATCCTAAGATAACACACCATTATCATAGTTTACAACACTTAAAGAAAGTACACCATTTTCCTCAATTTACACAATAACTTAAATGGTTTTACAACAATAATTTTAACTGAAATCAATAGTGTATAACAATTAAGTACAATAATAACAGTCTAATATAATTTCAAGTACAATAGAGAACCTTTCTCAATGATGACAATGTAAAATTTGTACTTGAAATATGAAAGTAAGACTTTGAATAAATCAAAATATTTCAGAAAGTTTGTTCAAAGTTGTTATAAGATTTATGTAAATATTGTTTAGTTAAATATGAAACTAAGAAGCATTTATACTCATTAGATATCACTTCAGATCAGTGACAATCGTTCTTAGAGGTTTGATGAATAAATGCAATGACTCAAGTTGAATCTGAACTGAAAAATTAAATTGTTTCGCAGTTGTATTCGGCTACAACAGAAGTATAGTCGAATACACCTCTATAACGTTCGGTTTTTTTGGGAGCTGATGGGAAACATGAGCTCATAAAAAACTTCTAGAAATATTTTTCTCCTCGTCCATTTTTTGAAATTATTGTTGTTATAAAGGATTTTTTATGATGCATGTATGACATTAAAAAGTTATTTTTTTTGTTTCCACAATTAAGTGTTGGATAGAACTAATAAAAATCAAGTCGGTTGTAGTAAGATCTTCATTTTCATTCGATTTGTGACCTATCATCTTTTTTTATTTTTTATTTCTTTCATGTGCATGAATCTTAAACTCTTTTGTTATCATTGTCACCGGTTCGCACCACATATGTGTCGCCGATTCACAAAATTAATAATAAAATCAGTCAACACATAAATATTTTCTACCCAAGAACTACGTGTATTTTTATTTTTCTATTGCACTTGAGGATACATAGGAGTAAGGTATTCCCCTTGTTAAAACAAATTAATAAAAATGTTTTTTTTCTTCTTTTGTTAATGTAAATAATAGATTTTCTTTCTTTTTTTATTATTCTTTTTGGGATAAAAATAAATAGTTTGTATACGATTAATTATAGGGTTATCGTTTTAACGGACGTTGTAGGGATGTAATACTTTCCCCACTCGTAATCGACTCCTGAATCCAAACATTTGGTTCAAAAATCATTTTTTTAGATTTTATCCAATTTTTCCTTTAATAAAAAATATTAGTGGGGATTCCTTTTATGTGGACAAATCGGACGCGGCATAGTCGAATACAGACAATTGAGCTTTGCCACTGACTTGATTTTGTGTTTGGTTGCACCGTGTTATAGTCGAATATAAAAGTGCAGTTTTAGCTACTCACTTAATATTTGTATTCGGCTACACCATCTCGTAGTCGAATACAAATATTTAGTTTTTACTACTGACTTGGATTTGTATTCGCCTACAACATGTTGTCGTTGAATACAACTTTGATTTTTGTCAAAAACTTGATTTTCAAACATTGTTCATGCATTTTGACACTTAAAAAATTCTTTTGATGCATATGCTAAAATTGCAGGTTCTCATGTGCATTAAAAATATAATAATATTATATTGCATCTTGTATCTTACATTATAAGATTTATAGCATATTGACTATAGTTGACTTGATTGTGAACTTCTTTTTGAGCTTACAACTTGATCACTTTGTTTGGTGTTTGACTTCATAAAAAAACATAAGTAGTTTATAAAGTTACAATCGCAATATAGTTATTAGTGCAATTGTTAATAATAATAATAATAATAATAATAATAATAATAATAATAATAATAATAATAATAATAATAATAATAATAATTTCCTCCCCAATTAAGTTGGTCAATTAAATAAAATAAATACTCCCTCTATTTCAATGTCTTATTTTGGTTGTACATAATTATTATAAAAAATAATTAATTGTATTAATGTCAATTTTAAATTGATTTTTTTTGATCAAATTACCTTTACTAATAGTAGTTAATGGATTGTTTAGAAAAATTGATATTAAAAGTGAGAAATTAGTGGAAAAAAGTAAGTAATGTATCATTGGTAATTTAAATAAATAATTTAAGATAAACTTATATTGGAAAGGAGAAACTTAGATTAAAACAATACTAACAAGTGCCCTAATAACACACATGAATGGTTTAAGCGCAAGGCCGTAATAAAAAGGTTTTCCATTGTTTTTAACTTAATAAAAAAAAAATCATATTCTAAATTTTTTAGAACTAAAAAAAATAATATTGAATTAATTGACTATATTATTAGTTTTTCAAAATATTATACCAAATTTTAAAATTATAACTTTTAATATAAAATTATCATTTTTTAATTAATCTATTTCAAAATAATTGAGTCGTGTGATTATTTTATATATATTTAAAGAAGCATATAATATATATTTAACGAAGTATATATTAAATAAGAGGGAATAAAATTTTTATTAAAAAAGTAAAAAAAATTATTGTATTAATATATTATCAATATTATAAATATATAATAAAATTATTATATCAAAAATAAAATAAATAATATTAATTAAAGAATTTAATTAAAAATAAAAATAATTAATAATTTTAAGATATTTTTTTATGTAATAAATCGATTATTTTGAAATCGATAGAGTAAATTAATAGAAAAATTATTAACCTAGTCCTTTTAAGGACAATTATTTTATTTTTATTTTTGGAAACGGAAAATAAAATAATGCTAAATTAATTACACTATTACTCGCATAAAGTAATAAAGAGATAAGTGAAAACTGAGTTGTGTGTCTCACTCTGGCTAGCACTTGTGTTTGTGATTGTGAGGTAGACATTGCCTTGCTGGAAAAGGACGTGTATGAGATGCGCACGTACGTTACCAGTGGGACCCATTTATTTTTCAGCAATGACAGATGTATTCAAGTGGGTCCCACATCTTCCGCGTTGGCCCACTTACTACGGTAACCTGTTGTCCCCTTCTGTAGCTTTATTATGGGGCCCACGCATACACCTTCCTACTCTACCACGTGTCTTTTTGGATAGAAATTTCATTTTGAAGTACTTCGACGAAATTTTATTTATAATTTTATAATATTTGTGTATAAACATGTAATTTCACTAATGAAAAATAGAAGAAAAATTATTGAAACAATTGAATTAATAATTTTGTATTATCTATGTGGTAAGATCATCTCTTATGAGAGGTTTAAGTTAGGTTTAAGTTCATAAGACTAAATACCAAATAGTACTCTATTTGAGAGAAAATTAAGATGTTAACTATAAACAAGAGATATTTTATCAAACACATAATGAGTTTTCCAATTTTTAATATTAAAACATAATATATAAAATTATTAATATAGATGTCAATAGAGTACTTTCTCGTTCCGTCTCTACCTCTTAAAATGTCCTTAATTATATTTATGTATGTAATTTAATCAAGAAAAATATTGAACATATATATAACACATCACCTTTAGATACAAAAAATGAGAACTTGACATCGAATAAAGTTTTTAAAAAACGTAAAATAGAAAAATCGAAACATTGTTCTCCTCTTTTCCTCTTTCTACCATTGTTTCTGCGCTATTTTTACATTTTACAGCAACAATTTTTACCTAATTGTGAATTAGTATTTAAAAGAATTTTTCTAAAAGTTCAAGAAGCTACTTGGATTGGAACTGTATCATGGTTTATTTGAAGATATAAACAAACCGAAAAAAAAGCAAGACAAATATTGTTAAAAACGATTTCAATCTCATTTTGTATTAGAATGAGATTGAAATTGTTTGACTAATAACTAAAATTGATTAGAATAAGTTCATCCAAAACTAACATGACAAAAATCTAAAATTTATTTAGACTAATGTACTTATTGGATAAGTTATATGAGCTAAAAACTAAAATGGATTAAATAATTTGAATAATGACGAAAATGACATAAATCTTAATTCATTTAACCAAAATAATGACGAAAATGACATAAATCTTAATCCATTTAGACTATGCATTTATTGGATGAACTACATTGACTAAGAACCAAAATGAATTATAATAAGTTAAAGAAAGACCAAAGTCTTAATCGGTTTAGACTAATACACTTATTGGTTGAACTTTATTGGCTAAGAACTAAAATGAATTAGAATAAGTCAACGGAAAATTAAAATCTAAAATCCACTGAGACTAATACACTTGTGATAAACTATATTGGCTACGAATCAAAATGAATTAAAATAAACCAATAAAATTTATCCAATAAATACATTAGCCTCAACAAATTTTAGATTTCGGTAATTTGTATTTTTTTTTAACTTATTCTAATCCATTAACTTAAACGATTTCAATCTCTTGTTTTAAAAAAAATAAAAAAAAAAAGAGAAAGAAAACAGTGCAATGAGTGTTGAGACTAAGGGTGAAATATTAGAAGCAAAAACATAGTTCCATAACTTTGTAAAATATTTTGGAAAAATTTGCGGTTGAAATATTGGTGGTTCAATGATTGAAAACACGAGAGAATTAAAGGGAAGGAAGAAGCTACGATTTCAATTTTTGATTTAAAAGTTTTTTTTTTTTAAATTATAACAATAATGTATAAAATATATATTAGTTATGGCTGTAAGTTTAGTGTTAGACCGTGACTATCTAATAATTTCACTCAATTGATCAAATTATTTGATAGTTTGCCACAAGAAAAAATAGAAAAAAATTAAATGATATAGTTTAACGGATTAAAATGATAAAATTATTAGATTCTATATCATATTTTGAATGATGAGAGTTCGCTTTTTTATATGTTAATTTCTTTATCATTTAAAAAAAAAAAAAAGTCTTCCGATTATTAATTATTTGTTGCAAAACTGAAATTAAAGAGGCTGGAACGCTATATTACATTAATACATATATAGACATCTAACAATTAACACATACCACAAAATTCAAAAAATTCGGTGCAGCATTGTTCACTTAAATAAAATGAACATGGATTCAAACTTTCTCTGTTGATTATAGAGAAAACGTGATCGGAAGATAACTTATCTTGTGTGTCTGATGTAAGTTTTTATTTTTAATAGATGTTTAATTACTAGTAAACGGCAGTAGATATTTTGCGTATATATATAGAGTATGCTTAAAAAATATCATAATAAGACAATGCCGGTTCAAATATCTAAATTTTATTAAAAAAAAATTGTGTTCTAAATTATGTTATACTTGTATGATGAACAAAAAAGTTAGAAAACTATCAAGAGATGTTGATGTATATGGAACTCGTGATATATTTTTTTTGACAGAGAAACTCGTGATTTTAATAAGCATTAAACATACACCAGAACAAGGAAGAGGGGATGCATTTCATCATGGAGAGAAAATAAAGACAATGAAAAGTTATTTTTTTAGAAGAAAAAAAAGTTGCTTAGACTTTTTCTTTTCAATATTCATGAATCGCCACGTGGCTTACTCAATTCAACCACACTCAAACTCATACAAGTAGAAGTAATAAATAATTTTTAATTCCTCACGAGAATTATCTCTCAAGTATTGACACTTCAAATATTCCAATTTTCTTAAAAGCATATAATCTGTTTTCGCTATTCTCAAACCCATAAAAAGCTTAAATCCAGTAAACAATTATAAACAAAACGAAACAAACAAAGAATAATTATTTATAAATATTGAATCATGAGCTTTAAAGATTCAAATATGTTGGGCGAAGCCAAAGCAAAAGCGAAGAGCTGAGAGAAGAGACGAGGTACTGCGTGACCAATGTCACACTTTCAAGGTAACATTTGCGTATATTATATACGCTATTAGTGAATATAAATAATTTTAATCTTTAGATTCATTTATTAAATGTTTATATGATGAATTTTCGATATATTATTTTCTTTTCTTCCTCTCAATTAAAGAATATACTGAAAAATGAATATGATAATGTCATTATCTACTATTGAAAAAGTAGATATATTTACAAACATTAGAGATATAAAAGATAGACTTAGTTATTAAATTTGACCTTTTTAACATTCAGTACCAAAATTAGTTATGGATTTTATTTATTTTAACTTATCTCTATACTTTTGTGATTATTTAAATGAATGATCAAACCTGCAAAAATTTATTTGGATGAAGGATTTTTAGCGATTAGTAGTATTTTATTGGCAAAGTTTTGACCGATTGAAAAAATAAAGAATATCAAAGAAAAATTAATCTTTTAATATATAATTTACGCGTGAAAGAGTAATGTATGATATCTTACTTAAATATGTAGATAAATAAAATATAAAAATTAAAATTATTTGTACAGCATAGATGACTTAAGTCACTTGTGCTTTTTAAACATGGCTTATTATATATATTATATAGTTTGTGTATGTTTATTAGAGACTTTTGCGTTTGGTTCCTTATTCTAAGAAACGAAAGCGGATTCCACCTTTTCATAGTGAAAAGCGTTTCTTGTGTGCTCTTATTTTATTTTATTTTTTTATTCATCGTAACAAAGAAAAGGTTCCAAGCGAATATACGTTTTGCAGATTGTTGCTTTTTTGTTATGCTTCACTGCTTTTCTTGCACTATAATAAACAAATAAATTCAAAGTAATAAAGCGATTTTTTTCAAATACATTTTTATTTTTCTAATTGAAATATTCGAAGAGTGCTTGCCTTGGCTTGTTAAATAAGGAATTTTGACGCTTATTCCTAAGTCCTATCTATTTCCGTTAGTAGTTCTATTTTATTTTCATATAAATATTATTAATATTTTGTATGATAATGGTTTCAAATAGTATTCACCAAAAAAAAAAAATCATTTCAGATAATGTATTGTATACATGTTGATGGTCAAGTGTATGATACATCCAGTTGCAGCAATTTATAGCTATACTTTATTAATCGTTGTTTAACAACTTGACATATTAATGAGCAAAAGTTTTTGAAGAAAATAAATTAAACTTCAAATTGACCTGCAACAAGTTTATTTTTTTAGTGTAAAAGTAAAAGACATCGTGTTTTTCATGCACATAGGTAGAAAATCCTTTTTTCGTCAAAAAGAAACAAAATAGAAAATCCCTTTCCCTAAAAGCATTTGTATTTGCTGAGAAAATTGTAATGTATTGCAATATATTTAAAGATTAAAGAATATATTTACTGTCAGTATAAAATTATTTTTTACCGACAACCAATCAAAATATATCAACATGTTCAATAAAAAGTTGAAAGGTTATAAAAAATTTAAAATTTAAAAAGAATG
>JBBPBR010000007.1:4706301-4722673 GCA_037974775.1 Cicer pinnatifidum | reverse complement strand
AAAAAAAAAAAACAGAGCATTCATTATATGGTAACTAATACTCCATCCGTCTTATAACAACTATCACATTTGCAAAATATTATCTCAAATATAAAATATAATTTTTAATTTTTAATGTAATTTAAAATATTTTTTTCAATTGTATTATTTAATTAATATAATATTGATCAGCCTCAAACATTTATTCTTAACTTGCAATTATGATAATGAGAAAACACCAATGGTCAAGAAAGAAATTTTAGAAAAATCACTATTTTTTTCTTCTATTTTTAATATTTTCTTAATTTGTGTGAGATGAGATTTCAAATAGTTTAACGACGAAACTCATATACTAAATATGGAGGACAAATATATTGTGGATTAAATCACATGTCTCAGTATTTAAAAACTCATTGCAGTCAGAGTCGCTCTCTGAGATTTCTTGTTCTATTTTATATAAGTCATATATATTTATAAGTATATAAATATATATGACTTATATATATTTTCGAAGGATGACAAAAATAATCTAAATGTTAATTCAATGACACAAACAAATTTTTTGAATGCACAAGATTGGTTAAAAATCCTAAATGGACTCAAATAAGCATTGGAAAAGACGAAAATGACATAGATGTTAATCTAATGACACAAACGCACTTATTGGATGCACAAGATTGATTAAAAACCCTAAATGAACTAGAATAAGTCAAATGATGACGAAAATAACCTAAACGTTAATTCAATATCACAAAATGCATTTATTGGATGCACAAGATTGATTAGAAACCTTAAATAGACTAGAATAAGTCGAAGGGTGACACTTTACAAAATATAAATATTTTTCAAGATTCAAAATGGAAAAACAATTATTAAATGTGTTTAATAGACCTGTAACGAAAGAAAATTGTGTTATTGAAAAATCAAAAATTACATAAACATCTAAAAATTCATAACAATCCAAAACCATGATTGAATCAGAAGAAAATAATCATACAAGGATCTACCAATATGAACATGAAAAATTAACAAAATATTAATTCACCTATTAACATGTGAATGATGATCAATTGGGTCATTTTGTTTTTTTAGGGTTTCATTTTTAAGTCCAATTTAGATTGACCATGAAAGAGTACTATAAGACAATAAATATTGGCTAAAACTCCGTTCAACATTAAACATTGTTGCTTTCATAATTTAATATCTTTTTACATTTTAGGCGTAAAACCAAATAAATTGTCTATTATTTAGCTATACATGCTCTTTTATAATTTGAATTGCATATATATTAAAGAGATTATGTTTTGTATTTTTTTTTAGCTTATATGTTATATCCTATTAGGTAGCTTGTTCACCTTTGAATTGTTAATACATTCGCTATCCGCTATAACCTCATTGACTTTTGCCTATGTTTTTCGCCATCCACTATTTGTACCAAACAAGGTCTTAATAATATGATTTATATCTATAATAAATGATAAATTCATCAACACAATGCTATTAGTGGATGATATTATGAATGGTCTACCGTATTTTAATGTATTTGTAGTTAATGTATCGAGATAACATCACATTAACTAATAGGGAATACATTAATAATTGACATATGACCGAAAAAAACTCATAACAAAGTAAGTTCTTTTGTCTTCGAATAAACCTCATTTTAAAATTGTTATTAGGAGACCCATTTTTCATATTTTAGAATATTGATAAATCAATAGGTGAAGTTGTGTCGGTCTTTATCCTTTATGTGAAGTTAATTATTGTTCGATGTTTTTTTCTTCTTTTTAATTTAGGATGTGAGCATGGTCCAATTTTAATTTTTATAAGTAGTGTCGTATTGAAGTTAATTTTGCATTTTTTTTCCTAATGTATCCAAATAAAACATCTTAAATATTTACTATTTTTATTAGTTATTTTAAAAATAAAGTATCAATCGTAATTAATAATTTTATTAGATTTAATATTTCAACGTTCAACTTAATAATATTATAGTTGAACTGAGGCTTAAAACATATTATTATTACTTTTATTAATTCTAATATTATTTTTGTTGTTGTTATTATTTATTATTAATATTATTACATGTTATTATCCGAAAGTAATGATAGAAACATAGATCGAACTTCTTTACATTTTCTTCACATGAAATTTAGGGCAATGCAAATTATTCATGACCGCTCTAGATCACAAGTCAATATTTGTGGGTTTTTGAAGGTTGAACTTCATGTTGACTTGAAGGTGGTAAGTTATTTACTCAGTGATAGGTTGGAATAGAGAGTGTGTCTAGGTGGAGGCTTATTCATAAGATTAGAATGTTGTTGCGCGAAACAATTTTGGTTAAATATAAGATGTGTGCACGAAACACTTTGGATTTGATATAAGAGTGTCTTGGTCCAATTAGTTACGTGTTTTTCTACTGATTTATTAAGTGATTTATGATCTAAAATGGTATTAGTATAGTAACTCATGGATCTTGAATTGAAACGTAGTCCTAAAAAGGTAGTAAGTAGCATAATCACCTATGGATCGTGAATTGAAACGTAGTGGAAATTTTTAAATTTTAATAGATAAATAAATAAAAAATATTGTATGTTATAAAGTGTAAATTTATAAAAATATATTGAAGAGAAGTAGTAGATTAAATTTTGATTTATATTTTTAATAATTACAAATTAATTGGAATGTAGGATAGAAAAATTATTTTATTTTATAATTATAATAATTGTTTTTGTAATTTTTTTTTATAAATTATTTCTTGTTTTTTATAATAGACATTTGAATTCTAATTTGGTCTACAAAAATTTATGTATTTGGTCTAAGTGGTTTTAAAGATTTTGGAGACCCTAATTTAATTAAAAAAAAAAATAATTTTAATAATTAAAGAATTGGTAAAAGAAATTTTAATCCATATACACATATCAATCTAATCTACATGATGCATGCCATTCGATTAGATTAATTCGTGTGACAAGAAAATATGCACATATAACATGTCACCTTCACATATTATATCGAAATATACACATCAACAATGATAACCCAACGACAGAGTTCAACTCGTAAAAACAATTCTACTCATAAAATACACACGTCGATAAAAAAATTACACCAATATACACCACAATATCTATATTAATTAATATATGTCATGTATAGTCAAATTTTATCATCGATTAACATATATTAATCCATAATTATCATATAGACTTATATAATTTGGTTTTCACAACTTTTTCACATTTAATAATTATTTTTTTTTCAATTTTTTAACATGAATATTTTTTTATATAAATTTTAACTATTTTATAATCAACTTCATGTGTACAAGTTTTCTCCAAATTATATTTCAGATCACAGTTATATTTTTGACTTTGAAAACACCTTTCTATATAATCTTAGACACACAAAAATAAAATTTTGGAATTTGGATACAAAATAAAATTATGAATTAACTAATTTGCATGTATTCATAGTCCTCCTTTAATTTAATACATAAAATATATCAAATATACTAATTTTTATGAAAAAATTATAATTAAAATGTCTCATATAAGTAAAGTAAAAGAAATAATATTTTTAAAAAAATCATTAAAAACGTTAAAAGACAGATAAAATATAAAGTAAAATTTATCAATACTTTTTGGAAAATTATTAAAAAAATACCAGAGTGACCGTGTTAGTAAACTCTACTAGTAAGTGTAGTTCTATCTTGTTTGAACTTCGATTAATTTTCTTTATTTAATCGTTGTATGTACACTTGTATCTTGTCTGAACTAGGATTGATTTTATTTGTTTAACAGTTGTTTGTACACTTCATTTGTTATCTATACAAAAAAAAAATCTTCATAATTAAATGTGTTTAATAAAAAATATTAATCAAAAGATTAATAAAAAGTACTATTAAGCAATGAATATTTACTATTTTTAAAATTATTTTAGAAGGCAAGTATTAATCATCATTAATGATATAATAAATTATTTATTCTCAAAGTATTCTTTTGACTCAATTCAAGAGGGCTTATTTTGCTGACTTTCCTCATTTACTTTATTTTATTTTAAAACAATTAATTTATAATACTCTATTTTTTCTGAAACGGTTCTTCAACATAATTTATTTAGAAACATCAATATAATACTCTATTTATTCTCAAACGGTTCAACATAATTTATTTAGAAACATCAGTATCATTTTAAGGGGAAAACAATTAACTTCCATATTATTTTACTTTAACCTTTGTTTACTTGAACCAGTATATCGATTCAGTTAACCTTAAAAAAAAAGGTGTGGAAATAATAAGGCCGTTATATTTTGATGCCGTAATGATAGATGCAGTAAAAGTCTAAAATGTTGATAGTTGAGGTGTGTCGGGGATGTAGATTTAAGACGGGATAGAAGGGGTCCCTTCCTCCAATGAATGAGCTGGATCCACTCTTTCAGGAGTCCCAACTTTCAATTTTTTATACTCCTATCTAATCTAATAATAACGTCAAAATTCATCCAAATAACAATCACACATGTCACAACAATCATTATTCAAAATTCAATTTATCAATCAAATATTTATTATTATATTTTAAATTATAACTTAATTTGAACCAGTATTTTAACTTCATGTTTATGTATTTTTTACATTTTAATTTTGTAATATTTATAGATTTTATTATAATTGTTTTATGATATTAATTTAAAAATTGTGAATTTTTTATTTTAGTAATTTAAGTTATAGTATTTTCTATTAATATAATTTTTATTAATTTAAATAAATAAATGTTATTTTTTTAAAAGTACAACTTAAAAGACAAGCTGATGGACAAATTCAAAACCATAATATACCTTTTTTTTAATATTTAACATATATGATTTCCACCACCGGCATCTTTATAAATATAAAAAGTATTTATTATTTATATTGAATGCTTAAAAAAGAATACTCTTAATACTTAGTTTTGTTTGTAAATAAAAATACTTAAATAATAATATAAAAATGAGTAAATCTCTCTCAATCAGACTGGTTAGTAAAACTTTAATTGTCAATTATTAATTAATTTAATACCCAAAAAATTCAGCATATAATAACAGTGACAAGGCCAGGACATAAATTTATTATTTTACGAAAAAACTTTGTACCTCTTAATTCATTTTTTTTCTTTCATTCATCTCCGATTCTTTCGTTCTCTCTCTCTCTGAGTTGCGTCTTGGTTGAATTGCTAATTCAGTGGCAGAACTTCCTCACTAATTACTTTCGTTTTTTCACTCTCTAACTTCAACTTAATTTGTGTGAAAACCACCAGAGTTGTGTGTGTTGTATTACATGTTTTTTTTTGTCTGTTTTTTAATTGTTGTGGATCTATGAACTATGAATCTAAGTAACGGTAAAGGATCCATTTCTCCGGTGACTTCAACTATGACTATGAAATCCGGTGAAACTTCTGACCAGTTTCCGGCGGGTTTACGTGTTCTGGTAGTGGATGATGATCCCACGTGTCTTATGATCCTCGAGAAGATGCTTCGCACATGTCTTTACGAAGGTAACTATTGAATCCATTTTTCTCTCTAACTGAATTTTGACTCTCTCTTGAATTTCGTTCTGTTTCAATTTCAACGCTTAATTAGTTGAAAAAACCCATTCACTAGAACAGAAAAAGAACCCAACTTTATCTTCTGTTGAAAAACCCATATAAACAAAATTTTAAAAAGAAAGTTTTTTTTGATATAATTATTTGTTGATCACTTTGGTCTCAAAGTCAGTTTTATGAAAGAGATTAGAATTAATCAATTTTTTATTTTTTAATTTGGTTAATTTCAGTTTCTTATAGTTTTCTTTTCAAAGTTAATTGCTTTTGTAATACCAAATTTTGATATTCTTTTTCCCTTTTTAAAAAACCTTTGCAACATGGTTTTGAACTAATGGTTTTCAGATTTATTTTTGATTCAACATCACTTAATTGTTATTCAGTTAATTTTGAATATGAATGAATTTTGAGTAATGTTTTTGTTGAATATATTACAGTTACGAAATGCAATCGAGCTGAGACTGCACTTTCACTCCTTAGAGAGAACAAGAATGGATTTGACATTGTTATTAGTGATGTCCATATGCCTGACATGGATGGATTCAAACTTTTAGAGCACATTGGATTGGAAATGGACCTTCCGGTTATTAGTAAGTACTTCGTTTTTGTTTCAACTTAGATCTGTTTATAGAAGGGAATGGATTCTCTCAATTGACACTGAGAAAATAGTGAAATCTAGACCATGGAATGCAAAACAGTTGGTAAGGGTGAGATTTGTAACACGTGAGAGAAAAAAAATGGACAGAATTAATTCCTCTTAGTAGATTGCATTGTTATTGAGACTAACTTGTTCTGTATGATAATTACAGTGATGTCTGCCGACGATGGTAAAAGTGTTGTTCTGAAGGGTGTAACGCATGGTGCTTGTGATTACCTAATTAAACCTGTTCGTATAGAGGCTTTGAAGAACATATGGCAACATGTGGTTCGGAAGAAAAAGAACGAGTGGACAGAGCAATCGGGTAGTGCTGATGAAGCAGATCGTCATCCAAAGGCATCTGACGATGCTGATTATTCGTCATCTGCTAATGAAGGAAATTGGAGAAACTCAAGAAAAAGAAGGGACGAGGATGAGGAAGCCGATGATAGAGATGATTCGTCCACGCTAAAGAAGCCACGAGTTGTTTGGTCTGTCGAGCTCCATCAGCAGTTTGTGGCTGCTGTGGATCAGCTTGGAATTGACAGTATGTATCCTTAACCTGCATTCTTCAAAAGTTTTATTTTTAATATTTTCTTTTCCATGCATATTTATCTAAGACTAAGTGACAATGCCTCTCATATCTTATTTGTTATTTAGAGTCTCTATTAGTTCTCAAATAGATTAAAACAATTTCAAGTGGGAGTTTTTTTTAATAATTTTATTACAACTTTATATCCCGAATGCATACATTCTCCATCATACCTTTTCTTGTATGTTCAATATCTACCTACCTTTATCTTGGCTCACTATCTACGTACCGTTTATGAGAAATAGTTTTTATATTTCCAAATTAGTATTTTGTCCCCAATAAACGCTTGAATTAGCTACGAAGTATTGTGGCGTTTTTTAGGCTTGCCTGATTCATTGGAGACATATTAAAAATATGTTGAACTCCTCTAATGTTTTCAAATTTGATATTTGTATCCAGAGGCTGTTCCTAAAAAGATTCTGGAATTGATGAATGTTCCTGGGCTCACGAGAGAAAATGTTGCCAGCCACCTGCAGGTATTGTACTGTTCACCGTCATATACTTCAGCAAGTATTCAAGTTAAATTTTATACCTCTAGTTCTTCTTGTGGTTATCTATGATATGGTTACTTAAAGGAGGTAATATTTTATTTTTTAAATTTTGTTGTTACAGAAATATCGATTGTATCTTCGAAGGCTGAGTGGAGTTTCTCAGCACCAGAATAACTTGAACAACTCCTTTCTCAGCCCACAAGAGGCATCATTCGGGACGATTTCATCTATTAGTGGTCTTGATCTTCAAACTCTTGCAGCTTCTGGTCAGCTCCCAGCACAAAGTCTAGCCACTCTTCAAGCTGCGGGACTCGGTAGGTCAACTGCAAGACCAGGCTTACCAATGCCTCTCGGGGATCAAAGAAACCTTTTCAGCTTTGAAAACCCTAGGTTGAGATTCGGAGAAGGGCAACAGCAACATTTGAGCAACAATAAACCAACAAATCTTCTTCATGGAGTTCCTACTAACATGGAGCCGAAGCAGCTCACCAATTTGCACCAGTCTGCACAATCCCTCGGCAACTTGAACTTGCGAGTCTCTGGTTCTTCTTCACAGGGAAATCCCTTATTGATGCAGATGGCACAATCCCAACCTAGAGGTCAGATGCTAAGCGAAAATACCAGCCCTCGTGTTCCGAGACTACCGAACCCCTTAGGACAGCCTAATGTATCAAATGGATTTTCCGACGGTCTTCTGGGGAGAAACGGCATAACTGGTTGCAGCAGACCGCCTGCTTATAATCCTCTTGCACCAAGCTCTTCATTTTTGAGTTTTCCCATGAATCAAAGCACTGAAATGTCTGCTACTAATTTCCCTCTTGGAAGCACTCCGGGAATATCTAGTATCACAACCAAAGCCCCGTTTCATCCCGAAATTACTTCAGGAATGAAAGGATCTGCCGGTTTTCCAAGTTACGATATTTTTAATGAACTGCACCATCAGAAGTCCCGAGATTGGGGGATGACAAACACAAGCCTAACATATGATTCCTCTCAGCATGCAAATCCTTTACACAGTAACATCGATGTCTCTCCGTCAGTTTTAGTCCACCAGGGTTATTTTTCTACCCAGCAAACTGGACAAAGCAGAGATGCTGCCCCTTTGATTGGAAAATCTCCTTTCTCTCTGGGAGAAAGCTCGGAACATGGTAATCTCCAAAACGGCAGTCAGCACCTAAACCCCCTTCTCGTTGAAAGCTCAATAAGGGTTAAGGCTGAAAGATTTCCCGATGCAAGCTCCCAGACTAATCTCTTCCCTGAGCATTATGGACAGGAGGATCTTATGAGTGCACTTCTGAAACAGGTTGGTCGTCCTTAGTTCTTTCTTTGGATGCGAAATATGCATAAGCTTACATATAATCTATGTAGCACCAACACTTCAGATTGAAGGTGTGTCTAGTGTCTGACACACCGACACGACACTGATAATGTAGTTAAATTCAATTACTTCCACTTTTTCAATTTAATTTATGATATTATAGGTGTCAAAGTGCCTGCGTCATAGCATATAATTTTCCATGATAAAGTAATCAAATTTCTTCCGTGTTTTTGCAGCAGGAAGGTATTGGACAAGCTGAGAATGAGTTTGACTTTGATGGTTATTCTCTAGACAACATTCCTGTCTAGAAGAGACCTTGATCAGTTCTTTCTGATTGCAGTTACCAGTGTAAATAGTTGCTGTTACATATGCACCTTATCATTCTGCAATTAGCTATTTTGGAACTGAGTCTAAATTATTCGACAACGGAATCCAGTTGATGTCAAATATTCAAACTTCTGGGAGTAGTGTGTACTATAATGGTTTAGTCTGGACACTCAAGATCTTTTAGTAATTGATCAAAGATGAATCAACTACGAAAACACGACCGCATAAATATGCACAAGGCAAGGCATGTGCAAATTTTGACTGCAATTGATAGCAAAATTTCTAGCAAAATCTTCTAATTTTAGGGTGTTTTTTTAAGAGTTTATGTTGGATTTTAGGACAGAATTGCAGAAGCAAGGTTTTGATACATCTGCAAACTTTCGTAGGGGTATTTCTAACTCGAATAACACATCATGAATGTTTTTTATTCTTACTTTGTTCGTCTTTAAATTTTACGTTCTTCAAAGTAAATGACAGAAGTAAGCATGTAAATATTTTTTTCATTTGGTCTGACTATTCTTTTTCTGGATGCTTATGTACCTTGGTTTGGTAGTTGTGTTTTTATGTTTCAGCTGGGACTGATATGCTCTTTTCATTATGTTACGCATTCTTTGTACATGAACATGAAACATGATTTGGTACTTCTGTGTACTGATCGATATGCTATCTACTTGAAAAGGTATCAATAGTGTGGAATCATTCAATGACTTGTTGTTTGTGTTGTTTAAAATAGAATGAAATAGTGTGCCACTTATAGAAAGAAAAAAAGAAAATGAAATTTTGAATGGAACATGATGAACAAATTGGATTTTATATCATTGAATATAGGAATAACAATACAATTCGCACCTGGACAAAAGAAAAATCTATTTTGATTGAGTTTTTTCCAAAATTAAAATTCGGGGTGTTGACATCTACCGTGTATTCGTTCTCTACTTGTCCCAATAGAAATATTATTATTATTATTATTATTTTTAAATTTTATATATATGTATATATTTAATATTTTTTAAATATTAAAAATTATAATTTTATTTATATATAAAATATAATTTTAATATATTTTTTAATTTTATTATTATATAATAATAATTATTTTATTAATTAAATATGACTTTAAGTTTATCATTTTATATATACGAATAAGTACTGTACAGAAAAATCTGAATCATGTTGCAGACATAGATGCACAACAATAAGAAATAGGGACAAATGCGGGTTTTCGTGACTAATCGGTACAAAGAAGAAAAAAAAATCATCAATACTAATATTATAATATTTATAGTTAATTTTAAATATAACCCTATATTAAATAATCTAAGAAAATGTATGATTATTAAATAGGAATAAAAAAGTAAAATAAATAATTAATATATCTTAAAATGTATGGCTTTTTTTTTTTATAATAGAGACAAAATTCTTCAAATTTTTCCTTGTATACGGGATAGTAGAGAGTATAAGAGAATTTTTTAGCTTTATTTATAGGAAAAAGTTACGATTTTTAAAATGGATTTATTATTTGAATTACATTTATACATTTATTTAAGGTTTTAGTCTTTTTTATATTATTAGTGGCTATCTAATTCACAATTTTGAAGTACATTAGTTTTGATTTTTTTTCTCTTATGAATAGTATTAGTATTTAACTTGTTTTTTCCCTCTGAGTTTAGGTGGATTTGTAAATTTCATTCCATCTCTCATTTAGTTGTGTTTCATTTTTCTATTAGATATTTAAGCTTAGCTTTTTGTGGTTAACATGGAAATTTATATAAATTGGTTATCGGTTATGAATATTCAAAAAATTACTGTTTTACTAAACATTTTTTTTTAATGTATAACATAACATTTGTGATAAAGTTATTCCTTAGATAAAGCATGTAATTGCAGATTGGAAGTTGTCGCAAGTTTTTAAACCGTAAATGTTTTATTGAATAAAATTTCATTTTTAGTTATTTTTATCATGAAATTTCACTTATTTTAATAGAGTAAATTACTAGTATTTTAATGTTTGTTTCGTATGTAAAAAATAGCAAAGAAAGAAAGATTAAATTAGTGCAGGACCACACCTTTTTTATTCTTTTCAATTTTGGGAAGAAAGAAGAGATAAGAGCTCAATCTTTATTTTTTTCCTTTTCTACCCTTATCTCTGCACCATTAAAAAAAACTCGCCTGCACCATTTTTTACGTTATCACTTTTTTTTGTGATTGATTTATTTTCTAAACAATGACACTTCTTAACAATAAAACTATATAACCAGTTAAACACTCCTCAATTGTGAGATCTAGAGTTCAACTTATTCAACAACAAAAAAACGCGATTAAAAGGGGACTCTACTTCCTTGTTAGAGATTATTTATTGCAAAGTTGATGAATTCTTTGCACCAATAAAATAATTTAAAAAAACACTCAGGTCAATGTTATTGTTATCCTATATGTTGTTGTCTGTGCTTTCATTGTCTATCAACTCTAATTCGGAACAGTTTGCTTATGAACAATGTTATTTGAACATCACAAATTCAACACATTAAATCACACCCACAACTGTCTGGCATAACTGAATGAGGAAAAAGGCCACAAAAATGTATTATGATGCGGCTAGCTTTTTTGTAGTAAAAAAATATAATTTCTTGCTTCATTTACTATACACTCAAATTATCATTATAGACAACATTTTCAACCAATGTAAATAATTTGAGAGTCTATGATAAATAAAGGCCACATAAGATTAACTCAGAGACAAGCGACAAGAAAGAAACAAAATAATAATAATTAAAAGTTTCAATAGAAAAAGTAATATATTTCTATCATCTAACACGGATCTACAATCTTCTCTACAACAACTTGTTTGAAAGAATCATATCAGTTGAACAAGGATTTCAACAGAATCCAAACTAGACACAAAGCATGAATGTTACCACATTACGACTCAGTCCACTGATATTTCTCAGTCCACAAAGTGATGAGGTCAATATATGAATCAAATCCTGTCCAAGAAAGCAAGAGCCAAAATCAAAATTAACAAAACTACCATTACCACACAAAGACAAATATCAACAGCGGTAGAAGCTTCAAAGTAGCATAAGAAAATCCATTCCTGGAAGCACTGGTTGGTAACACAGAAGGAAGAGAACATTCCTCTCCATTGAAGAACACTTTAGTTGGAAATCCGTCTCCGCGGACGACATTGATTCCGGGAGTAGTTTTCTTCGTGAACGAGATAACCGACTGTTGTTTGCCAGGCACCCTAGGATCTCTCAAAGGGTTGGCTCCATCTACTTCTCCCACAAGGTAGTTCAATCCTTCCAAACCTTGCATTATTATCGTATTATTCACGCCATTTATGTCTACTGCGGTTGCGTTGAACGAATACATTTTCTCAAAACCTGCAGCTGCTTTGTCCATTTGAACAGCAGCAAACCAGTCTGCAAAATTAGTCTCACCCCAATTGAAAAGTGTTACCCTTGCACTCCATCCTTTATTATAATCTGTAAGTAAATGCCAGTTAATGCTCACACCACAGTTATCACTGCAAGGCATTGGTTTTGGATTCGGTAGATGTTTCAGAGTAGCCCACGCATAAGCCTTGAGAGATCGGTTATCGAAAGGAACAAGAAGTGCGTCCGGGGGAAGCCACATAGCAGGTGCAGTAGTACTACATGTTCTTTCCGTATTCGTAGGGCATCCACATGCACAAGTTTTGCATGGGATAACTGATTCGTTGTAAAAAGCTGAAAATGAGACACAGCATTTACTCGATGTTCCTTTAGCTGTTGTTATGTTACACACAATCTGCCAACTAGCAAAAACAGTTTTGTTTAATGGCAACCCTGTTGGATCAGGATTCTCGGTAGGACTTACGCGAACCGGAGGGCCACATTTGTAGTCAGGGTTAAGCGAACCACTAATCTTCCAGTTCTGCGGTGGTGAAAGATCAGATCGGTTAAGTACCGGCGGCATTTTAAAAACCTGCATTTGGAATCTCGACACAGACATACTAGGATCCATGGACGGCGGCAATATAGTACCGTTCCGACAACAAGAAGGAATTTTGCCAACATCAGTATCGTTGAACTTAGTACCAGGAAGATCAATAATGGTAGGCCTCCTTTCACAATTCAATACATTAGCAAAATCAACATCCTTATAGAATGTACCTTGTTTACCAAAGATACAATCAGAAGCATCCACAACAGATGGATAAGCACCTTTCATTGAAAATATAAACTCATCATTCATCCAATCCCAGCTCAATCTCCAATTGTCAAGTCTTCCAAGAGGGTTATGGTTAGCCATAGTAACCTCTGCCCAGTAATTGGAATCATAAGTTTTGATCACATCATACATAATAGTAAGATCACCATTTTGACGAGGCAGAAACTTGTCATCTGTAGTGATGTTTGCTTTAAACTTTGGATCTCTTGTGCAACACACATTAGTCCCATTCTTCCCTAATAAACACCCACCAAAAAATTCAAGTTAACACACATTACACAAAGACTCTGTTTAGATAATCAACCTAATTAAGTGTTTATAACATAAATGTTTATCATATAAGTGATTATGAATAAATTATTTTTATAACAAATGATAAAATAAAGTTAAATTATTTTCCAATAAACTATATAAGTTGTTTTCGTAAGTATTCCGGGTAATTTATGAAAATAGCTGAAAACATCTCTAAATAAGTCGATCGAGACATTTTTAATACTCCTAAACCACACTTAACTCCCAAATTGCAATACTCTTATTATACCTAATTTTAATTTTAATCAAATCTTAGATCAGACAAATTGCAATCTAAAATTCAGCCTAGAAAAAAAAATTCAAAACAAAAAAATAAAATAAAAAAAAGAATAGAAGCTACCTTGACCGGCGGCTTTGCGACAGATGAATCCATCATTAGCGAGTTTAATGGAGGACGGCAACGGAACACTAGGCGGCGCCACCCCGAAGACGGTGCCGACAAGTTTGATCTGAGCCTCCATCTGAGTCAAGTCACCGGCGGTTTCAATGGCAGTCTTGAGATCAGTCATCGGGTATCCAGCAAAAACAGTACCGTTCCCCACGGCGGCGGGGAGGGTAGTACCGTCGAAGAGGACCGCACCGGAGGCAGAAACCAAAAACTCGTCGTGCTGAAATCCAACGAAGACTTTCCATGACTTGAGCTCGTCGAGACCGTTATTGAGAACACTCAACGTTGATTCGAACCGGTACGGTTGCTTCTTGGGGTCGGTGACGTTCGGCGGTAACCGAACTCCGCCGCCGTAGGCGTATGAGATGAGTATGCCGTTGCAGGATTGAGCATCGGTAAACGGCGTCGTTGAAACTAAGATTAATGCTAAGAAGACAATGCTGAAGCAACAGTGGTGACATAGTTCCGAGATCATCGTTGTACTGTCTGGTCTGTTTGTTTGTTTGAATTTCGAATTTTGAAGCTAGAGAGAGAAACTATATAGTAAAGTGTCTATGCTTTTATTTTTAAGAATAATCACAAATATTTAGATATAAATCAAAGGGTACTCTATCCATTTATTATTTGATAGGATTAATCGGGTATTTGATTTATTTATTTTTTAAGTGAGAGAAAATGAAAAATGCATAAACGCGTTTAAGAAATGGAAAGGGTCCTCCAGCTTAAAAGAAGCTGTAATTTGTAGTGGTTTGCACTATCATGATTCATCTAAGAACGTGTTTTGCGTATTTTTTTTTTAAATAAATATAATTTTACACGTAATTTTTATCTACTTTTATTTATTTATTTATCATGCCGAGTGTGAGTTGATTGATTCAGAGTACAGGGCATGCTTGCTGGATGTTGCAATTGCGTTCCATTTCAAAAACTCTATTAAAAATTTAAAATTTGAATTTATTATTATTGAATTTGGATAGTGTGAAAAGAATAGAAAAGGATGTGTACTTGTTTTTACTATGTTTGTTGGTTCACTACTTTTGTTTTTAACAATTGAAACGGTCCTCAACAGCTCTATGAATATTGTGCTTTTAAATTTGAAAAGTGCCGGAGAGAGGAAGGAGTTTTGAGTGTATGCCATTTGGTTGTTATTGACTTGTTGTGTCATCTGTTTGGTTTGGTTATACGCACGCCCCAATGAAGGATTTTATTTTTTGGTACCCAATAGACAACAACAAGAATTGAACTCTATATGCTAATTGCGTCACGTAGTTACAATTTTGAGTCATCCGGTTATGACCGACATTGTTTTATAGTGTGTAAAATAGTATGTGATCTGAACCGTCCACACTTATGCCCGTGTAATTGCTACTGCCTAAGTGCCCCATCACTATTTGAAGTATATGTGGTGTGCCTAAGGAATGCTTCAAGTGAGATTAAAGAGTTCTCTTAACAGAAAGAAAAAAAAAGGAGCTTCAAACCTGGCCAATCAATAATGGACTAAGACTTAATCACTTATGATAACAAATCTAGTCTTTGAAAATTCAAGATGCAATTTTATGAACATTATATGACATGGTATTTCTTTTATAAATGAAGTTTTACTGTAGATGTTTTATCTCCATTAGAATCTTATTTTTCACCTAAATAAATTTGAAGATGTTGATAAGAATTACAATTATTATTATTGTTATAGTCTCTTCATAGTGTATTTGAAAGTTAGTAGACCTTTGTGTATCTAAAGTACTCCCTCTATTTTATACTAGAATGTTTTGTATATATAAAAAAATCATCAATATAAAAAAACCTCAATAATGTGATAGTTTTGAAGATATTTTTTTTCTAAAGTATCATTGATATTAATTTTTTTTTGCTCGCTAATATAAAAAGTAATTGTATTTATAAAAGTATTAATAGTAGTTAGTAGAATTATTAGATGAATTAAGATATAATTAATAAAAATATAAGAATTATATTAATATTGTAAAATGAAGACAAATAAAATTGCAGACAAGACAGTTATGAGACACAAATTTACTAATACTATGGTAGGATTGTCCCAAAACTAAACCCAGCATACTCTTCATTCGGGGCAAAAATCCGAGTGTTGCGTACATACTTGTTGTACCAAAAACAAAATCTTACCGATATTACATTAAATATTAAGTTAATAAATTATTTTTTATTTTAAAACGTCCTAAACATAAATTTTGATGAATTTTTTATTATTAATTTTACTAAAATTTTGTTTTGAATCTTAAAAGATTTTATTTTAAATTCTTTTTAGGTCTCTATAAGATTGGATTGACCATACAAACACATCTTATCTCACCTTAAATACTTGTTCTCTCTTTTTGTAAAATTTTGTTTATTTCATTAAAAAAAAACTTAATAGAAGAAATAAAATGAAACATAATATAAAATAAAATAAAAAGAAAGGAAAGTATTTTTTTCGTATTTAATTTCAAATCAATTAAAAGAAAAATCAATGTATATTGTATATAAACTAATGTAAATATCCCTAAATGAGAAATAATAAATA
>JBBPBR010000007.1:4659889-4686164 GCA_037974775.1 Cicer pinnatifidum | reverse complement strand
AAATAATCAGATTTATATCTAAAAATAAATTTATGACACTTAAGAGACTAAAGATTCGTTTCCTTTGTGAATTATTTTTTTTTTTAAAAAAAAAATGTATTAAATTTACTTGCTAACAAAAATCGATAAGATTTTATTTTGAAGTAAATAATTATCCATAATTTTAAAAACAAATAAAATATTAAAAAAATATTATTCTTTATTTCAAAAATATTTATTTATTAACCAACATATCTAACTCTCATTCATGACAATAATTCATTTCAACAGCTTTTCATCAAAATAAATCAAACACATATTTAAAAATACTAAATATTTTTTTAAAAAAAGGAAAAAATCACTTATTTTGGTTAAGGAAAAATCTCTTATTTTGCTGAGGTGAGTTTAAGTGTTGCAAAAGCTAACTTGTACTAATTCCGCTAACAACCATACATGACAGAATAGGTAACTACTAATAACCACGCAACGTTAGAGAAAGATATCGTTATTATCATTTGTGTATTTCGTAAATCACGTGTAATAGTAGTCAGAGACAAAACTACTCATTGGAACGTTTCTTGTTTTATTTGTGGACTTCTAATTGCCACCTGATATAAGCCTCCACAACACACTACTTCTAAATTATAGTAATACGCTATTTAAAGTTTCATACTTTTTTTTTTGTACAACTGATTTTCAAGTTTAAAGCTATCAAAATATTTATATTTGATAATCAATATATATATATATATATATATAACATATAAAATGAGAAGTTTTACGGTGAAATGGTTAAATCTTGACCATATAATTAATTATATATGAATAATTATGATTACAAATTATTTAAGTGAAACATGATCACATAAAAAAGTCACAGAACTTTTTTTTATTCTAATCATAATTATTCATGTATATAATGATTGTATGGTCAAAATTTAACTGTAAAACTTATTTAATTTGACATAATCCACGTATATATCTATACACACACGCTCAAAGAAGATTAGAATCATAGTATTAAGTTAAGAAAGTTTTAAACTTACTATTCCAAATATCTATTTATCAAATAAGCAGTATCTGAACATTTGAGTTGTACGAGATGAAATTCTACGATTTTCAGATTGATCTTTTGATTTATCTATCTCAATAGAATCTATGATTAGTTTAAAGAACATATTGACATATAAGCGATTGTCGATGATATAACTAGTAAATAAGTTTCTCCTCGTGTCAATATTTTTTATCTTTTAGAATGATTACACTCACTTGTTTTTAGTCCGAGTAGCTACTGATTTTTGCTGTAACTTTTTATTATCGTAGTGCCAGTTACTAAAATTTCAGGATGGCCCTGTTCACAATAGATGTGCATGCAGTACATATGATTTTGTCTTAAACTTAACGGAGGCAACAACATTTAATTTTTGTCTTAATTATTTTGAAGTTTTGATTTAAATTTTGTTTTTTTATTTTTGTATATTGAGAGGGATACAAATATTCTGAAGTAATACTTTGTATAAAATTAATTGTTTATATTTTCGTGAAACTTTGCCATTGGGGCAATTTCTGTCAACTATTATTCTTATTTGCCAAACACTTGTTGCTGACATGTTTTTTTTTTTCAGGGATTGTTGCATGACATGTTAATAATTCAACTTCTCATTTGGAATTCAGCAACATTTAATAGTTGTTAAAATCACATTGAAACACAGAAGCAGATATCTTACCTTATTTCCTGGTCTTTTTCTTGTAGATTTTGAATTTGAAAAGACAGAGGAGAAACTTAATCTTACAAGAATTTTTTGTACAAATTAGTAATGGTTGGTTCAGTAATTTATATAGTTGAGTTGCCAAATTCAAACTATTGCTCATATTGTTCTCAGATAATTAAGAATATTGGGACGTTTGGATAATGTGCCTTTAGATAATGTTTAAGGTTTTTTTATCTTGGGCTATACTCTTGCAACACTTGTGCAAAATGGTTATGTCCAACATTACCAAGTTATCATTGCACAATGATATACTTCATTTTTAGTCAATTATTCCATTAACCCTGTTACAATAACAAATGCAAACAAAAAACTTACTATATTGAACAAGGAATAAACAACCAATTAGATGTACGCAAGCCATACATAGAATATAGGTAAGAAAATGAATACACGTTAATTCATTTCATATATATAGCATTTTTGTAATAGATACTGTATTCATATATCACTACTTCATCTACATCTTCTATAAATATTGGGTTTATTAATATATATATATTAATATATCATTCCTAGATTGCCTTTTCAAATATCAAAACCAACTATTTATTTAGGATTGAAAAGAAACTAAATATTTTGTCCCCACGCCACGTGATTAAATGGGTCATGATCTATTCCTCAAACAACCTTGTATATTCTCATTGTTGCATTCATTAAAACAATAATTTCTAAATTTATAAAGCACTAAATACAAGGAAAATGAGCTACATAAATCACGTGAAGTCAGCGACAAAATTGCTTGAACACTTGTTTGTGTATACTAATAAGCTATATATACATAAATCACGTGATAGTTTCACAAATGTTTGGCTTTAAAATGGTGACAAATATTTTAACGGAGATTAGAGGGAAAAAAAAGAGGAGAGATTCTTGTTATATATTTTGTTTTGACAAAAAGAAAAGTTGATGTAGGCAGGAAAACTAGGAAAGGGAAAAGAACTGTCTCCCTTATTTGTTTCACAATACAAGATTTTTGGTATAAATTTTAAAATCGATTTAGTTTTATGACATTATTATAATTCTGTTTTACATCTAATGTATAGGAATCTCGCATCTCCTCACTTATTGTAACATAGGTGAATCAATTATTGATATCATAATGACTTAATTGTAGTTTTAGTATTAAAACCGGAAATTTGAGAAATTTCTATTGCAATTTCATGAGTATTATTCAATTGGATATTATTATATCATATGTGAGATCTTTTAAAATATATCACATCATAAATTTTTAATTAAAAAATCTAAGTGAAAGATCAAAACTATTTGATTTTAAAATAAAATGACCAATTTCACGAATTGAGTTTAAATAAAAAAACCAAAACTACAATTAAGCTTATTATAATCAACCATAATTGATCATACATGTACACATAATATCTATAATTCATTTAATCATCAATAATTAATATTATTTATTTTGTTCTCTAAAGTGAATTGTTCCCTTTAAAAGAGTCAAAATCTATATACACACTCCAAAATTTTGAGCAAAGATGATAACATAGGCATAGTAGGTTTGGGTCAAATTATCATACCTAACGATTTTTCAGATATACAAATATACATTATATTCAATAACTTTGATTTATGTTCAAATATAATAGCCCTTGAAATCATGATAGACTATGTTCAAGAGTTGCATTCCTATGTGATATTCCTTGAAATATACAAAACGTAATTATCTATATATTTAAATTATGTATTAACCCTATAGATTATCTAAATTTATTGTCAAATTTGTGTCAAAATTACACATCTTTGTTTCTCCACATAATCACGTCTTTTTACATGTCACACCAAATCAACACATTTTCAAAATACAAAATTAACAAATAAAATAACAGGTGAATACTACATTTGAAAATTTGGGTCGAAAGAACCAGCTAAGGATCAAAACATTTTTTAGTTGGCTATAGTTTTTACCAAATTAATGCAGGCCAAGTGAGATTAATATACAATCTCCAACTCTCCATGTGTTGCAAAGGAAAAATCAAGTAGGAGAAGTATGAAACAATGCACAAACAAACTATGTTTCTCCTTGGATCTAATACTGACCCAGTAAAACTTACAAGTATACCTAGTACTCTAAGAATGGCACTCAAAACCGCATCCACCCCCCTTAGGCCCTTATGCCATATAAGAACCTGGATACTTCCCTCAACATCTGTATTTTTAATAGAACAGAGCTTACAAGGCCGCGCTTCAGTAGTTTAGTTCCACGCAGCAAACCATTTAAAGACATGGTAGCGTAAACCGAATATCCCTGACACCTAATTAACCACAATGGACACTTGACCAGACTGTATCCGGACACAATGTGCAAGGACTGACCCTCCAGACTATATTATCTAAAAATGAGCCAAAATGACGATCATGTGATTCTTTTTACCTGAAAGACTAGTAAAACATGTACCTACTCAAGAAAAGATCTTCAGCCGCCGAATTTGAATCCACCAGATGGGAGTGGAAACTCTTCGCTTCCAAAGTTGAAACCGGGTGGATCACCATCGCTTGAAGATAGTATATCATCTTCCTCTTCCAACCAGTACGCTTCAAGAAGTTTAACAGCCCTCTCATATATTTCATTGTTGTCGTGACCCTGCAGGTTTTCAATCTTCTCCAATCCACCAGAATCATCTACCATCTCAGCATACAAGTTGGCATCTCCGCGGTTACCCAGGACCTTCTCTGTTTCTCCAACAATCAGAATATTCTCTAGGCCCTCTAAACAGACAGCGACGATTCTTGGATCGGGGCAAATAAGCAGATCACAAATAGGTTTTATGCAACCCTGACCCACCAAGTACCTTGTAACCCCATAAGACAAGTGAATACCATAAATTCACAAAATTAGAATTTAAAGAACAACCAATTAAAGAAAACACATACTTGATCTGCTCATGAGTTCCACCAGATGTAGCATTTGATATTGCCCATGCAGCTTCTTTTTTTATGTCAAACTCTGCATTTTGAAGAAGGTCGACAAGCGGAGCAATAAGACCAACTTCAATAACAGCCTACAAATGTAAAATGTCGACCAATAAACGAAAATGAAAACTGAAAAATAAACTCAACAATAAAATATAACCTCATTTGATCTCTCAATTATCAAATTAGAAAATAGATATATTCAACGCCCAGTTTCCAGCTGGACAAAAGCCTCCATTTAGTAGGATGGTTCTGACAAATTGTTTGTACTGGACCAACATCTACCTTGCGATGCAAAAATAAATTTCATCCAATCCAACATATCCGCCAAATTTCACAAGCTAGTTGAGACCTCATGCTCAAACAGACAAAACTCTTGTTCTTATAAGACAACACAATAGCAAAGCTCAATGTGTTAGGAACCCAAAAATTGGATTTTAAGGATTTAGAGAAAGAACACTAGTATTTAGAAAAAAGATAAAAAATAATAGGAGAAAATCTCTCCCACAAAAATGATTACACAAGAGTCGATACACTCCTACAATGGTTTACACCATTCAATTTCTAAAGTTGCTAAAATATACTTTCATAAGAGATGGAACCTTTACTTATAGGTATGTACACTAAAGATAAGAGAGGGAAAGGATCAATAACTAACTCTACTAATAAACATAATAGTCTATGTTGAAGTTGTGGGATTTTAGATAAAAAGAACAGACAAAATAATAAAAGTTTAAATATTATTGATAATAGCTTTATGCTAACTTGATTACAAAAGACTTAATATCAATCTTTATTTATAGAGAAACATAGACTAAATCCCAAATCAGTAATAAATCATAATAATAATGAGAGATACTCTAAAATATCTCTATGATTATAAATTAATCATAAAAAATAACTCAAGATACTCTAATATAAATATAAAATATATTTAGATTTTCTAATATTCTAACATTCTAACTACTTATAACAATCTCAACCAATTAACTACTTCTACTAAGTAATTCTCCTTTATCTAAGTCCTAACACACTGACACCATGCATTTTATAATTATATTAAACAGACCCTACTGCTTGAAGCTAGACAGGAATTAAATATTACATAGGTGGGGTGGTGACTAATTCACTATTCATTGTGTTGGTATTCCCGAGAACTAAATATAAGCTGGTTATAATCCCAACATATCTCCACCATAACCACTTACTGTCTGTTACGAGTCTTATGACAGAGCAATAAGCCATAATAAAAATTATGAAAACCTGGGACACATTTCAGTAACTTCAAAAGTTTAATTTCTCCATTAATTGAATTTAGTATGAAATCATTATGTATGCAGATTCTACACAAGTACTAAGTAGACAGCAAAGTACAAAAAATAAATAGAGCCTGTAAGAACAAAGATATTGACAAATAAATTAGGATTTCCTGGCGTACCTGTATTTGTTCCTTAGTTCCAGCTGTGATATTTGATATAGTCCAACAAGCTTCTTTCATTATGCTTTTTTTATGATTTTGTGTCAATATGCTCAAAAGGCAAGGAAGTGCACCGTGATTGATCATTAACTAGCAACAACAAAAATAACACACTAAGAAAAATCTTAAAATGGCAACACAAATTCTGAAAGAAATAGGATTTGGACAAAACTTGAAGACTGACAACCGCAACTCTATCCCTTTTGATAATATCAAGTAATTATTTCAACTGGTTACAAGTCACTACCTGAGTCTGCATATCATCTCCGGTCACAATATTTCCCACTGTACGAACAGCAGGGATCAGCGCCAAAGGAAATGGGTTTCTGGAAATGTATACGAAGTTAGGGAAATCAACAATTGAAACAACATGAACAGGGTCCTTTTAAACAAAGTATAGTAGAACTAATACTCACCGAAGAAGCTGCACCAGTCGGCCACATACACCTGCATCAATAATTTCTTGAATTATGTCAATTGTGCCATCAGAAAGGTATGACAAGGCCCAGCAAGCATCTGTCAAAACTTCTTCATCATCCAAACAAACCAAACGCTCAAGAGCTGGAAGAGCGGGTCTCATCTGTCACACAATACATTAACAATAAGAATAGCCAAAAGAAGCTATATCTTAGGTTTGATTTAAATGAAACAATAGATATTACCATCTCAAATGCAGGTTGTGGCTTGCCCCTGCAAAAGTTTGATAAAGTCCATGTGCCATTTCTGAGCATTGAAAGTCTGGCCAGCTTGTTCAACTGGGCCACTAGTGAGACAAGGGCACCATGGCTGAGCACTAGATCACGGCACATAGGGGAGTCACCAGCAATATTTCCTAAAGCCCACATGGCCTAAAATTTCATAGAATTAATCATCCGTAAACAAAAAATGGAAGATGCCTGTTCAATCGCATTCAAGTATGAGATACCTGCTCTCGAACATCTTCACTAGATGAACTAAGCAAGTTGACAAATACAGGAACTGCTCCGTGATCAATCACCAACTTTGTATTCTCTGGAGTTCCACATACTATGTTTGTCAGAGACCATGCAGCTTCAAACTAAAAAAATAATAGACAACATTAATAACCAATGACCACAACAAATATCAACTACTCTACATTTCAGACACAATTTAAGCAGTAAGCATCCACAACAGAAAAAACACAAAAGATGCAAATTCGAACATTTGGAACCTGAAGTTGAGGCAAGTCCTCCCTACTGAGAAACTCAACAAAACGTGGCACAACACCAGATTGAACAACATCTTCAATCGGAGGGTTTCGTTCTATAACAAAAATCGTATGAACATTAACACAGAGAGCTGAGCAACACGAGCAATTACAAAAAATAGCAATTAGAAATGAATTTACCAATTGAAAGTATAATCCGGAACCTCGTGGTTGCTTCCAGTTGCACACTACCATCGTTGGACCAGACACCCGCAACCATTGAAGCAAGATTCTCTAGCTGCAACGTCACACATGAATAATGGACAAAACACAGTAAAATCCAAAAACCATATAAAGTAATATTGTTTTGAAGAAAAAGAAGATTCTCATAACTTGCCAAAAGAGCATAAGCTCTGGAAGTATTTATCCAGAGGTAAAACCAACTAAAGTAAAGAAGAGTAAACTAACAAATAACCTGTAACTAATTAAAACAGAAAAAGGATTACAACAGAAACAGAAGAAATATGGCCATGGTCATAAGATAGAAAATGATGTTGATAGTGAGGATTACCTGAAAGAGCCACAGGAGCAGAATTAAGTAAATGAACAATATTGTAGTAATAGTTCCTTAAGTAATTGGGGGATGCTTATTTCTAATAGAAGTTGTAGTAGTAATAACAAGAGTAGAATGAGTATGGGGAGGGGGCGTGCAATGTGTGTATTGAGTAGTAGAATTAGGATTATTATTAGAAATAGCACCAGCACTAGGTGCAGGTAAAGAATTAGAAATAATATGATAGAAATTGGTATCTATGGAATAAAATACTGAATTTTATAGATGATACTCTGTTGGAATTGATTTCGAAAAGAGAGTTCGAGTTACAGACAATATAGCAATAGAACAAACACTCTAACAAACCAAGAATTGGAGAGCTTGGTTCTCTCCCTCCCAATATTTAATTCACACAACTTCAGAATGAACATAATACAATTCTGTTTCCCTTTCTTATTCTACACACAGCAACTTACACATAACTACCAAGTTAAGATAACTGCTCCTAAGTAGAGTAAGTGTTGCTCCTATTAAATTTAACTGCTACTGACAGCATATTACTAATATTTATAAAAAGACAACATGCCTTTAGAGGAATTTTCTTTTAGTATGTAAATCAAAGAGAACGTAACCTTTAACAAATAACCTATAACTAATTAAAACAGAAGCAGAAAAATAAAACTAAACAACCAAAACACGATTGGATAATATATGCTATCAAACTACGTGATCAAACTTGAAATCACAACATTTGAAATCAAGAAACACGATTGATCCTTAATTTGTAGCAAAGGGAGGAAACTGCGGTGACTGCGAAGTACCTTGGAAGAAGTTAGAGGAGTGGGGAACTGTTTGTGATATTGAAAGCCTTCGCGACGCTTCTTCTGCAACCTTTCATTGCGCTTGCTCTTGCGAATCTCGATCATGTCGTCCTCTCGTCTCCGGCGACCGTCGTCGGCGTCGACGGCGACCTTGAAACGGTTACGGCGAATCTCGGTCCTGACATTTGGTCGAAGCAACATCCTTTCGTTTCGTTAATGAAAAAAAATGCGAAAAGAATTTGGAAATCGAGAGTATTCAAAATGACCGCGGAGTACAGAAAAGACTAGTAGTTGCTATACAGGGTTTCGATAACGGTATTTGATTGTTGAGGAAGATACATAACGGTTTTTATTAGTCTTCTGAATGGTTTTTTTTTTAGTATTATTACCGGGTTTTTTTGGAAATATGACTGCGAAAGAAATTGAATGGGCGGAGCCTACTGTAAAGTGATCTAAAAAGGCTAAATTAATATTACAAAGAAAAGCTTAATATTTCACTCTATCTGAACTTATATATTTGTGTATTTGAGAAATTGGAATAAGAAAAGAAACACTAAAAAAAGCCTAAGATTGAGGATGGCAGGAAGTGATCGTCAATTCACAAGACATATTTAACGAGGAGCTCTTGACATGCTTTTAGACAAATAGGCACATGAATAAATTGAATTCACATCGAAATGAAATGCATTGTGAGGTCGTGTAAGTATTAAACTATAATGTTGAAAAAACAATTATAAAGATGATCAATACTATTTATTCCAACAAAATGCATTTTTTTTTTAAAAACCTGTAAAATAAAAACTTCATACTTAAACACAATAATTAGTCAACAAAGCAGAGCCATAACTAACCATATTTATGTGTTTTTCAAAAAAATAAAATAAAATAAACAGATCTATGTTTGATGCATGCGGCTGGTAAACATGATACTAAGATTTCAGTTGAGGAATCCTCGTACGAAAAAAAAATCTCAATCAATTTCCCATGCAAGCAAATTTCACTCTCAATCCAAGAATGATCGATCAATTGAAGATTAAATTCACAAACTTTAGTCAGTAAAATATCTTCGTTTAACCCTTTTATTAAAATCAGGAACTCCCAATACGTTAGGTATTCCTAATGCAATCATTAAGCAGACGAATTTATGTTCTCATAATTATAAAATAATGCTAATCCTAAGCTCTTAATAACTATGGTGACTTATATAAAGCACCAATTTATCAATTGTGCAAATGAATCTAGTACCAACTCTTAGGTTGTCAAACCAAGAATAGCATTAGTCACAAACGCAATTTAAAAGGATAAACTTGAATTGAGACAAGATTTCATTTACATAAAAAAAAACAAAAAAACAAAAATCCGAATGAGGTTCAGCCTTTCTCTTCCCTAAAAGTCTAACTAAGGTGGAAATAGTTGCCTCGGCTGCTTCGATGAGCGGAAAGTCTAAATATATTCTAAATCGCCAGCCCACACCAGCACATATTCAGCCCCAAACCCTAAGCATTTGTGTCAAGGCAAATTGCATTCATGGTGTGGTTTTCTGTACAACACAGAAATGTTGTATATCACATTTAAGTTATTTTGAGTATCTTCTTCACCCTGTGTATTAAATATTGCTAGATTTACACAACTATCTTTTCACATTTTCGCTAGTATAATACAAAATCATGGGACTGGTGATCAGTATTCTCTACCATAATTTATAAATGCAAATTTCGGCACAGCGTCCAGTAGAAAATGAGGTAGATCCCTGTACTTGTATGTAATTGGTGAAGATAAATTCTTTAGGGGCCCCAATCAATCATCTCTCTCGAAGATCAATAACATCAAACTTCATGTTAGCATTCATATAGACATGAGAGCAGTGCTCATATATGGGACTTCCATCTGAAGGCTCCTCATGGGGATGAAATCCACGTTGTTGACAGTTACGAATAACAGATACACCACCTGGATCAGACAGATGAAATATGCCATGTGGACTGCAACACCACATAAATCCAGAATTCTAATTAGTGACAGAAAGTAAAATAAATTAATATAACAATTATCTGTTTTCAAATAAAGAATCTTCAAATATTATATCCATATCAAATTAGCACTATACTCCTCATTTCCATATTATAGGCAGCCCAGCAGATATACAAACTAAATAGTTTCTAAGGTACAGTTGATAATATACATCTCAGGAAATAGGTTCTTATTATTAGCTCCTACATGGCAGATATTTTGTTTTATTTATTTATTTATTTATTTATTTATTTATTTATTTATTTATTTATTTATTTATTTATTTTATGAGATGAAAACTTCACCAAAACCAGTTACTATACCCACAATATATTTATCAAGGTTCCACAATTTATGCACATGGTTACGAGATAAAGACCTTACATTTCTTGCAATCAAACTCATAGTCAACAAATTTTGCTAAGAAAAGGTTTCCTGACTTTAATAACGAGTAAGTAAACAAAAATGATGTTCTTTCGAGGTATGAGAGAGGTGGAGAGAAGACAGATATAAACAGAAATGAAAGGGGAAGAGGGAGAGGGAGAAAGAAAGGAGATGAAAAAATGATGGAAGTGAGAAAGGGGGTGTGAGAATTTAAGAACGCTTAAGCAAATAACAGTAGAAAAGGCAAATAATTTAGCTAGGTGGCAAGGATTGGAGGGTGGAGCGGTTGGGGACTTCCGAGCAGTAGCAACACTTTTTTGCATCTTGTTAAATCATACTTCCGTTGGATTCATCTAAATAACCCTATCACTCTTTTACCATCAAGGTTAATCAAAGATAATATGCATCTTATTCATGGTGCATGAATGTGGACCATAATTTTGACCAAGTTATTCAAGTAAAAACAAATTCACATCCCTCCACTCCACACCGTTGGTCTGTACTCAAAGTTCAACACCCAACGTAGCAAATCATTCCCTAATCCAATCTTGGCAAAGCATCTTCAGTACAAAATTCTGTTTGAAGCGAAGCCAAAGCTCAGATTGTGATCAGGGTTATTGTAGATGTTTCCATGCTTAATCAGTAATGATTGTGATTCATGAATGCCAAATAAAAAAATTACCTTGTTGTATCTGTAGGAGCCATGACTATAGCAATTGCTTCTGGTAACATTATCTAAAATAAAACCACAAAATATGAACATTTTCAGCTAGATACATCAAAATGAAATTTTACATGCAATTGCAAATTCAATGTTACAAGAACTTTCAAGATTGGAAAATAAGGCTTATTCCCTAATTTTTTTAACGAAAACAATAAACTTCAATTTATTAGGCCTTTATCACTTCATATATTATACGGAAAATTCAAATATACATTGTGCATTGGTGCAATACTTCTTGCCTAAGCCATAAATAGAGGGCTACACTAACTGTCCAAGCCATAATTATAAATATAGTGCCATCTATTACCTGATATGAGTAATGTGTGTGCAGATCCACGGATGACATGAAACAAGTCTGTGACGGGTGTGTCTTGAAATCAAAAGATAAATAAGTAATATCAGTACTGACATTTAAAGAATTACACTCAAAGTGTGGGTAAAAGAAACACAAAAGGTTAGCTTGAAAGAAAAGGTTCTATCTCCAATTGAACCTTGATGGGGAAAAAACTATTTATGCATCCAACCATCAAAATCAGCATGTTAAGGCTTATGCCATATGGTTACTTTGATAATAATTATTTCACACGTAGCAAGGCAGAAATGGTCATCTTTAAGATAGAGATAAAATACCAAAAGTAGAGGAAACTAAGAAACAGAAAGAGACAGAACTTATTACAAAATAGTAGCCTGCAATTATCATCTTAGAGTATACTTCAAAGCCCAAAGAGGAAAAGGGAATAAAAAGGATTCATTCCGATCCTCTACTTCTTAAAACAACTGATCTGCTGTTTTTCACTTTTTCTGCTTTCCTCAAGGCTATACTGATATCAAATGTGATGGTTGGAATTTTTTGCCAGAAAGGCATGTTGACATTCGGACGAGTAAGTGTCAACTAACATTTTATTCAATCAAAAAACACTTAAATTCTGTCAAAGATCTGGCCTATTTATTTGTGCAGTATTACTCACATTGATATCACTATAACAGAAAGTTAATTATTTTATAATGAACTTTTAGTGCAATCAGTTCAATTATTCATCTATATCATGATTACAAAGAGAACCAGGTAACTAACGAATGATCTTACTAAGTTCCTACTTCGTAGTTCATAAATATGACAGCAACATAAGTGATACAAATTCCATAGGCCACAAATTTATCAGAACACAGAAGCCTTGTAGAGAGATGGTACAGAAAAGAAAAATCAATACTACAACAATAATAACAACCAAGCCTTATTTCACCAAGTAGAGTCAGCTACACATATCCAACAACGTCATAACATTCTATCATATAGCAAGAAAAATCAATACCATGCGATAAGTATTTTTTTGCTGCCACCATACAGGATAAAAAAAACACATTACTCAAGAATATAATCACATATATAGACAAAGGAACACTTACATGTATCCAACCTAAAGGAAAAAGTGACAAGCCGTCTTGAACTTCAAATATTTCTTCTTCATTCAACGTTTGACACTGAACAACAGAGTCAATTTAGATGCAACATTGCACAGTAGAGGGAAAAAGCATCAACAAACCATACAAAAATTACAATCCTTAGTTATTTAATGTGTACTTGATAATATGTTAGCTAACTTACTTATATACATATGTATAATCACTTAAGGTTAAAAAAAATGAAGAAAACAAAACAAATAAAGCTTCTCACACATTTCACTCTGTCCCTATTTTCTGCATCCTTGGTCATCCACAGGGTCTACTTTTGTACTTTTATTTTCCCCAACTTCTCCAATTTCTACTTACCTCAAACATTCTTTTGAGACATTGGTGAAACTTTAAATCTCAGGTATCATTTTCTCCTGTGAGCTAGTTGGTGGTGATTATTGGTGGCCCATGATGTTATTTTGGAACTTGTACATTATGTAGCCATAAGGTGGCCTGGATTCATTGTGGATTCTATTAAAACACTTTGACAGTGAATTTGTGTATTGTGTATTTTGAAACTTTTGGTTGGTGATATCTGCATTATTATCAAATGCTTAATGTTTTGACATAGTTATTTGTGACATCTATTCTAATTAAGTATATTGTTCTGAATATCCTTCTGCCCTGAAGCCCAATTCCTCACTCAACTTATGTATATCTTCTACCCTCTTTTCTCTTCACATTTATCCCTCGCTCAACCCAGCTAGTCACTCATTTTCCAATCATTTAGGCAGTCTGTAACACTGCAGTTCATTAGCTTGAATATTCTCCATCAACTGCTTTTCATCCTATCATTCCTCACATACACTATCACAATCATTGGATTACACAAGGATGACTCTACTAAAATTGACTAAAGATCAGTTGTATATAAAAATATATATATGTGAATTATTCAAATTTACAGTACTGATGGAGGTTGAAACAGAATTTTCACTACAATGTCGAGAAATCATCTCCAATACCAATAGTTCCTAATTATACAAGATTTGTCAATCACTACATTAGTGCAGCATAACCTCAAAGCAGTGTTACAGTTTTAATTTGTCCAAAGGATAATGGCGTATGTAAGGTAGTCTTTTAATGTTGGAATGCTACGTGATTAAATACACTGAGGCAGATAGTTTAATAGTGTGTGTAATTATTAAAACAGAAAACTGTATCTTCTTACCGAGTCCGAAGTTGATTCCTGCTTTGGGATTATAAGTGTTGTGATCTGAAAAACCCTGTTTTTCTAGAGCCACCAAATTGCAAGCACAAATAACTGTTAAAATTAGCACCCAAGAAATTTTCTTGAATCTGAAAGTACACAAAATTTCTACTGCTCTTACCAGAGACCCTGCAAGAACACCACAAGTCTCTAAGTTCTTTCGCGTGTTTTGTGAAGCCAATCTCAGAAAGTCATCCATCATTTTGACAGGCTGCAAAAACAAAGTAAAATTATGATTTACACAATGTATAAAATAAACAACCAGAACACAAATAAGAAAAAGTTCCAATGAATGACCAAGACAGCCCAATATTGATTGTGCACACTTCTTGCAGAAAACAAAATTAGGCTTACAATGTGTAGGTGTTGATATGTAGTGGGACCAAGTCCAGAGTCATGAGAAGATTTTGCTGGTCCTGGTCTTGGATCTGCAACTTTTGAAGGAGGAATGGAGGCAGATTCTGGGTAAACCTGAGCAAGAACAGGAGGAGGCAAAGGTTGCTTGATGTTGAGCAACTGTAAGGATTCCGGTACAACAGGAGAACAGGACTCAACAGGGGGATGCAACCATCTTCCATCATCCAAGGAGAGAATTGAATCCATTGTGGATGTAACAGGTCCTTGATCATCATCTTTAATGCCAACAAGATCATACTTTACAGCACTGTCAGCATGAACAACACAATAGTAAGTGTGCGGGCAGTTTTATTTCAGAATAACAAAGCTGAACAATACACCTTCGAACAAAATCTGATCTTAAGATTTCAACAAACTCCCATAATCATTTTTTTTTTCAGATTGTGTTACAATGAGAAACAACACATTAAAAAAAGGAAAATGCTAAAGGTGACCATAATAACAGTCACAGATATGTCACTAGCAATATTTATGACTAGCTTTTTAGCACACTACCCATCCTGATTTCTACCATATTCGAAAGTGAAGCTTTGAAACTTGTTTTGAACCCAAGATGTTCTTCATGAAATCTCACGAACCTTAAGTTCGTGATACATAGCATCACTCTAAAAAGAAAAGAAACGTGAAAAAACAAAAATAGTTTTTCTAAAAGAAATACTTTTTGTAATGGACAGAGAAATAGACACAGGATCCAAAATACAAAAGATTGAGAACACGAGACTTGCGCAATTTGCACAGCATGAATATATGAAATAGATAGAAGAAACTGCAATTTCAAATTAAAATAAACGAGCCAAACCTTGAATCCTTGGCATGTGTGAGATCACTACTGCTTGGATATTGAACCTGCACAGCACCAAATATCAGTTAATAAGTATCCAAGCACTTGGGCAGCCCTCCCTTAAAAGCTAGCTATCAAGGGGAGGAACCAAGTTAGAACTATGAAAAATCATCTCATAATATTATTGCGTTTTCACAATAATTTGGAGTATCTTAAGGGTAGGTTCCACATCTCATTAGATTTCAAGATTTATTTCCCTATTTAATTTGATAGTCTGTGAGTATAGTATCAATTTACATAAGGGCTAGTGCTATATGCTTTGTAAGTGAACACATTATAAGTCAATATCAATTTCAGAGCATTCAGGTTCTATTATTTCTTTCTAGAACTTCATTGTTCCAACATATATTATATCAGAAATATAGTTATTCATGGTCACTGAATATCACAAACCTGCACTTCAATTTTACCTTTATTTCAGTAGTAGGACCGAGCCATTGTCCTCGGAGACCATTTGGTCCTAAAAATGAGTGTCTTGACAAGGTCTCCTTCTTTGGTAGGGGTAGATTAAGAGATCTGCAAAGTCCAGAGAGCAATTATCATATTTCCTCCTTCAACACAGCAGCATGGTTTTTCTTATGAAATATATCTTGTCATGAATGCCCAAGACAGAACCTCGTCAAATCACGAGGAGTCAAGGATAATAGGAACATATACGCTAATGAAAAGCAAAGAAGTGCATATACACTAAATGTGTACTGAATGAAAATGGCAATAGGAATGGAAATAATACATAAGGAACCACAGCATATAAATCGAGCATTAGAGTTTGATCCAATGAGGAGTAGAAGTCGTAAATGCAATTAATTCTTCCTCTGATAACAAGAAACACTGTTAAAATGAATCACTTATGCTCACTCATAACTTTTTCTTTTAGGGGGAATTGGAGGTAGGTAGACCAGAGGGGAAAAACAATTGCTAAACCTACAACATGAAATCCACTTAGACATCTAAGTGACAAAAGGAAATTTGTTTGGGGACAAAAAGGGAAATCAAAAGAATAAGCATGGGCAATCCAATCCATAATTTCAATTTTACCAGCATATTATTATTTATCTCCTAGACTGGACCAAAATCCCAAAGTTAACACTCATAACAAAAAGATCTCTACTCGCAGACCTTGTGTAAGTTATAAAAAGTTAAAAAGAATAGAATGTTAGGAAAAAATACTTACAATTTCTGAAACTGCTTGTCAATGGGCATGGAAGTTGAAGATAACGTGGTATTATTATATGTCCATGAAGATTGTGAACCCAATCCAGCAGACTGCAAATATGTCAGGGAAAAGAACAAGAGTTGATAACAGTAAAAGTTGTAAACATCATGCAAGCGCATAAGAGCAGAAAAGTATGAAGTTTTGTGATATTTACGTAACTCCTTCACAAATGTATATTGAAAAAAAAAATTATAGAACCCACAAAACTTTTAAAATTTTCAAGCACTTCAAGTTGTACCTAAATCAGGTGCCATGGAACAGATGAAAATAGTTTGAGAAATTTTCAGTATCCCAACAACTGATATAAAACAATCATCGCCATGTTCTCACCTGTTTGAAATCCATGCTTGAGTTATATCTTTTATTGACAGCTGGCCATTCCAAAGATGAACTCGCTGGACTCTGCAAAGCCATATTGAAGCCATTTTCTTCAGGCAATGGAACTTGTACACGTGATTCATTCAATTTGTCCAACCGGCGTTTGAATTCAGGCTTCACAGACTCAAGCTCATCCAATACAAGTCGCGATCTCTATAAAGGAAAAAATGACAGGAAAAATTAAATTAACAAAATAAAAATAAACACATGGACATCTGGCATAAAAATTGACAAAGCAGCTTCTCACCCTCTTATATGCTGCTCTTTCATTAGGAAGTGAAGTTTGGTAATCTCGATGATACGGTATGGTCTCTGAAACCAAACTTAAAAAGAAACAAAAAAGATTATCGTAAGGTAAAAATGGAAAGGTTATACTTAATTTATCTGCAAACTTACGAGTTAAAAGAAAATTCATAAACTGCCAAATTTTACCTTATAAATCTAAGGAGTATGATGTACAAGTCAACTATATTATTCTCCTCCCTGTAGACACTAGCCTGTTGACAAGAACAAAATTAATCACTCAACTGAACTCGCCTAGAAGGAGTGTGGTGATTCTTGTGTGGTTACAACCATAAATCCAAATCATTTAGGCACACAAAAAATACACATCATTAAACTTTCAATAATAATTAAAAAATTATTATTATTCTTTCCTCTCTACATTTTTTCATTTGTGTGTGTGCCTAAGTAATTTAGATATGTTGTTGTGACCACACAAGCATTGCTCAAATTGACGTAAAAACCAAAAAGCAACAATCACAAGAATACATCAAAGTTCAAGTTATTCAACACAAAACTTGTGGCACCTATTAGTGCAAATTATTAGCGTAATAACTTTAGCATCTATATATTTCAAGTGTTCATACACCATTCTCAGTTCAAATTGCATGATTAACGTGCAAATTTTATATTGATTTGTAACAGTGGAGCTGTGACAAACTAGAAGATGAACAAGTTCTAGTCTTAAAAAACACATCCTACTGAATCGCGCTTCCTAAATTGCATAGTTGATAATCTAACTATCCTATGTTTGGTTTCAAGTTTGGAGCCGCCAGTATTGATTCTAGAGTTATAAAATTGATTTTGATATATTTGCCTGCTCTCGAGTAAAATTAATTTTACCTCCAGAATTGATTATAACTTGAAAAATTAGGATATGTAGCTTTTGAGTGTAAACATAATTTTGACACTGAAATTTATTGTTCAACCCACTTTTACGTAAATATACTCATACATTATCATTTTACATTCAAGTAACTTTTAAATAAAATCAATTCATTCAAAATCAATATTTTTGTCATCACATAACAAGATATGCACTATGGCTAGAAACAAGCACGTTTTAGTGATCATAATTCATAAATAGTTACATAGCACGAATCGTGTCTGAAGTGAGTTTCTAGGAATGAGAGCAGTAAACAAAAAGCTTCTCCTAACTTGAGATTAGCGAATATTCGAGATTAAATTGGCAAAGCCCTAACGTAATTGAGGATGAATCATTAGTTAATTAATTAACGGCATAAATCGAAAGGGAAAAAAGGAAGTACCTGCTTGAGGAGATTATCGGCAATTCGATAGTAATAGCGGAGAGGAATGCGATTGTCGACATCTACTTTGCGAGTGATTGAATCTAAGTCGATGGTCATCTTCTCAGGGAAGGAATGCCAGTGCCGAAAAGGTTGAATTGATTAACGAACCTTTTGTGTTTCTGAAATTCACAAGGATCGTTTTGAGTTGAAGGTAGCAGCAGCAAGGAAGGATCCAAAGCGTGAGTGCCAAGTCGTTAAATTCGTCGTTTCGAATAAGGAAGGAAGACAGAGCTACAACTATACTTCTCATTTTTTATACTTTTTATTATTAATTCATAATTATTAAACATTTTTTTGTCCCACGTACACGACATAGTGTCGTAATACAAAAAAAATATAGAAATAAAAATATTGCTTTCTTGTATAGACAAAAAAAAAAAAGTAGATCATACATTTACTAAACATTCTAGAATTAGACTATGACTTTTATAGTCATTCTGGAAATATATTTATTAACATCGCTCAAATTTTGACGGGATCATTTTTAAAAAATGACATAAAAAAAAAATGGAATGAGTAGTTCAGAATATTTGAATTATAAAATGACAAATTTTTAAAAATAATAAAAATAAAAAAGAATTAAGTACATGCTTCGAGTAGAAGAAAGAAAAGAAAGAAAAATTAAAAATTACATATAACTTTTAGTGTATTTTTTACAAAAGATTTGGCACTATTTGTATAGTGATGAAAACTATTCCCACTACAATAAAAGTATGCTAAAGTATCGGCCTAAATTAGACGGTAATCACAAATTAACATCATATTTGCATTTGTGTCGTAGCAGACGATAGGATCTTCAAAATAAAATAGTTGTGTCCGTGGAGGCAATGCTTAATCGAAGCAATAATTAAAAGCTTTTGACATACTATATATCATTAACACTTCAACTCTAATACTAATATGAAAAAAATATATCATTAACACTTCAACTCTAATACTAATATGAAAAAATTAATTAATTAATTAAATATAATTAATGTATCAATGTCAGATTAAGATCCCCTCAGTTTTTTATTCACTCTATTTATTTCATTTAGGGGTGGGAATAGGTCATGTCAGGCTAGACTTTGAAAGGCCTGAGCGTAGCCTATGATTTATTTTTTCGGCCTAAGTCTGGCCTACGGCCTATCATAGACTTTTTTTTTTGCCTGGTCTGACCTTTTTAATAGTCTAGTCTGGCTTGGAAGCCTTTTTAAAAGCCTTTTTAAATGCAGCCATTATTACCTCTTAAACAAATAAGGAACAACTACCTAATATAGAACTGCTACCGAACATGGAACTGTTAACAATGAGAAGAGAAAGGAGAGAGACAACCACTCTAGGGTTTCATAACATAAAATGAACCAAATTTTAGTTAATAGGGTTACAGTGAGCATATATGTAAAAGAATAGAAATATCTAAAATACCCTTACTATTAATATATAATAACATTATCTAACATCTCCCCTCAAACTCACGATGCATTAACATGGAGCATCGAGAGTTTGTCAACTAAAAAACAAAAACATTTAAAGGAATGCATCTTTGTGAAAAATCAACAATCTGTAAAGAAGAAGAATACGAATATTGGTCATGTTGGCTACAAGAGCAAAAGTTTCTTCATGATTCATACCATAGTGTTGAGAGAAACCCTTAGCAACAAGACGTGCTTTGTAGCACTCAACTGACCCATCAGACTTAGTTTTGATCTTGTATACCCAATGAGATCCAATAACACGTTTTCCAGGAGGAAGAGATACTAATTCCCAAGTATTGATTTTGTACAATGCAGATAGTTCTTCTGCCATAGCCTACTGCCAAAGAGGATCAAGAACAACCTCTTTATAGGAAGAGAGCTCAGACAAAGTTGACGAGAGGGGTAACGAGGAGGATCAACAATCGCATGAGGTGGTTGGACAACCAGGGGGACAAGAGGGATGTCACCAAAGAAGAAGCAACAATCAAAGAGAATAATCAACAAAGAGAGAAGCAACGACAGAAGAAGTATAAGCCAAAGAGAGGATCATTAGCTATACCAAACAATCACAATAAAGAGAGAAACCAAACCAACGAGAAATCATATCAAATAGTCACAATCAAGAGAAGAACCAAGCCAACAAAAAATCAAACTGAAACCAAATCAAACCAAACAAAACTAAATCAAACCAAACTAAACAACACCAAACCAAAATAACCAAAGAGAGAAGCAACCAAATAGATGAACCACATGAGAGAAGAGCAAACAAATAGAACATTCAATATGGAGAGAAGCAACAAAGCAAATCACTAGAGAGAGGAGCAATCAAACAGAAGAAGCAACATAGAGATCGACAACACAAAAGAAAGCAACCAAAGAGATAGGAGAGACGAACAATTAAATTACCAACCAAATCAGCAAAGAACCACAACAATTGAAATCATGTGAACCAAACCAAAATCAGAACTCACTACGCGAAAATAATGGTAGGAGGAGCAGAAGCAACAACATTGGACGATAGTCTCCTAAAATTCTTCTTATGTGCTCTCCCCAATTTCGAACAATGTGTTTTCCAATGTGCTTGAAGAGAATCATCCTTAGCACCAGCCATAATAAATAATGACAAGAAAATACGACAAACACAATACACTGAAAGAAAGTAAATTAGAAATAATCTGGTGCTGTGCGAGCACAATTTCTCCCCCTACAGACGTCGTTTCACCGATCCGACCGTTGAAGACGAAGACCTGAATGTTTCGAACCCGCTGTCCAAAAATCAGCCTGATCCAACGGTTAACGAATGCACAATCGATGTTTTTGTGACACCGATTTAACAAAATCGAGAATATGGTTACTCTTCTCTTTTCTCTTTTGGTGGTTGTCTTTCCTATCAAAATAATCTCTCTCCTTCTTTATAATAGATCCCAAAATCAACCAAAGCTCTGATACCATGTTAACAATGAGAAGAGGAAGGAGAGAGACAACCACTCTAGGGTTTCATAACATAGAATGGATCAAACTTTAGTTAATAGAGTTACAATGAACATATATATAAAAGAATAGAAATATCTAAAATAACCTTACTACTAATATATAATAACATTATCTAACAAGAACGACTACTGAATATGAAATGATTATTAAGTGATTGTCTAATTGATATAATTTAAAATAGAAAATAATATTATTAATATAATAATAAAAAAATAATATCAATAAATAATAAATATATATAGGCCGATCTGTTAGGCCTAATAAGCTTTTTCATAATCATGAGCCTGACCTATTTAAATAAATAGGCTTCAAAAACAGCATGAGCCTAACCTTTTTATTAAATAGGTCAGGCCAGACCATAAGTAGGTCAGACCATAGGCCCCTACGAACGGACTAGCCTATTCCCATCCCAAATTTCATTACATAGAAATAGAAATAACCTATATTTATTCAAACACATTCATATTGAGTTCAATCTCATTATTACTTAGCCATATAATGTTAATGATTTGGCTAGCTCTAACACTTTTAACACTTTATATTTGATTAGAGGTAACTTTGAAAAACTAGCCTTGTGTTACTATCACTTAATTATAGAACATAAAAAAAACGATATTTATCCCACAAGAAAATCACACTTAGCTATTTCTGAAACGAACTATGCAATATGCATATGTGTAGTTAATTCAGTGTTTGTAGTTTGCTTCGGCTAGGGTTAGCCCAGTCATTCCTGTTTCACCAACTATTAGTGCTACGAAAGTTCGGTGCTCCAACATATATAACACACTTATGGAAACTCGAAGGTTTTATCTCTCTATACTTTTCATTATCTCGATACTTAAATATAAGACTCCGAAAAATATTATTTGTTGTTAAAATGGACAAAAGATGTTAGATAAGGGAAACACATGTCACCTAAGATCCGATGAGCCTACGCATGCAAAACACTCGTAGCACTGGCATTTTCTTTGAACATAAGAGTCATAAGTGGGTCCGAAATTTTAAAGAATTTAGAGCGACAAATAAGTCACCCTAAATATACATAAGAATCATTTTTTACCCTTTTGATGATAAATATGGTTGTTAGTGATATAATACGAAACCGATAGATAAATTGATAAATATGATTGTTATTTTAAAATCATTATTAAGAAAAACAAAAAAAGTTATGTATATAATAGGATAAAGAGACACCCGCGCTACCGAGAATTCATCAGTAGTGTGACGTAATGGAGCATCAAAATCCAGTAGCACTAGTCGTAGGAGTGACGGGAATGGCTGGTCTAAGCCTAGCCGAAGCCTTAAAGGACCCCCACTGTCTCGGAGGCCCATGGAAACTTTACGGCGCGGCTCGCAGGTTTCCCAACACCTGCTTCCCTCTTTCCATCCTTGACGCCTTCATCACCTTTGACGCCGTTGACTCAGCCGATACACGCGCCAAGCTATTACCCATAGCTCACGAAGTCACCCACCTCTTCTGGCTCACCTTCAACCTTCACAGAGACGAAGAAGTCAACGTCACTGTCAACAAATCCATGCTTCAAAATGTTCTCACTGTTCTCAAATCTTCTCCGTCTTCTACTCTGACCCACGTAACGGTCCAAACCGGAACCAAACACTACATGGGTCCGATCAATGATCCGGTCCGGTCCACCCAACTCAACGGCCACGAACCGCCTTTTAACGAAAATATGCCTCGACTCCCTTACCCAAACTTCTACTACGCGCTTGAGGATCTTGTTGCATCCTACGCGCCTTCTATTACATACTCAATACACCGCTCCTCTATCATAATCGGCGCGTCACCAAGAAGTGCAATCAACGCGCTGATGATACTAGCGACATATGCTGCTATTTGCCGCCACGTAGGATTACCTTTTCGGTACCCAGGAAGTAAGTACACGTGGGAGAATTTCTGTGACATGACGGATGCAAGTGTGCTTGCGAAGCAACACGTGTGGGCTGCGGTTACGAAGCATGCAAAAAACGAAGCGTTTAATTGCACAAACGGCGACGTTTTTAGTTGGAAGAGTATGTGGAGATTGTTGAGCGAGGTATTTGATGTTGAGTTTGTGGAGTTGGATGAGAAGGATGAGTTTGATTTGGTTGAGTTGATGCGTGATAAAGGTCACGTTTGGGATATGATTGTGGAGAAATATGGTCTTCACAAAACTAAATTGGATGAAATTGCTTACTATGAAGCTATGGTGCCTGTTCTACGGTTTGAGTTTCAACATGTATCTAGTATGAATAAGAGTAAGGATTATGGTTTTTTTGGATACGCTGATACATTTAAGACTGTCAGATTCTGGGTGAACAAGATGAAGGAAATGGAACTCATACCCACCTACCAACATTGACCTACAAATGCAAACTGTGATTTCATTGTGTTGGATTAATTAATAATATTGTTTGCTTTTTTTATGTTCTGTTGGTATTTGTAATGTAAAAGAGTGATACGAGCACTAGTTTTTCAAAGTTGTAAGAGAGTGATGTTGGATTAATTAATAATATTTGTTAGTGGAGCTATGGTACAAATAAAATGGGGCCTAATGTTCTCTTGGTGGAGTTTGTTTATTACTCAACCAAGCTGGAAGTTAGTTTCTTTATGTTAAATTAGTTGTAACTACTTCTCTTTTTATTGGTTTATAAATATAAAGGCACAGGATATGTGTGAGTAGATTAATTTAGTTAAATACTCATCGCTAAATGCGAGGAAACACAACAAAAAGAAAAACATTTTAGTGAAAGAAAAGATGGAGTAAATTTTTGAGTTCATTATTCAATCATCTATGAAAAAAATTTGTAATTCATTCATCATATGTGTGTGCAAGCATTACAATTTTGTATGTTATATAAATTATGCAAGTTTTTTTCTTCTTCTATTTAGTGGTCTTGATACAAAATGGTCAAACTCCTATGCAACAAAAATTTACATTAGTTAAAATAGTTATACTTTAAAATTATAATACTTAATAATAAAGATATAATATAATATTTTCACATATATTAAGATAAAATAGTCATGCGTTTTGGTGCGACGATATTTTCATTTTTCATTTTAGTGCGGTGTTCATTTGATTAAGATTGTTATAGTTTCAATCAATTATTTTGTCGTCTTCAACAATACAAATTTAGAAGTATGAATATTTATGACATTCCACTTTTATCATATTTATAGATTTTGTCACAATTGTAGATATTTTATTATTTAATATTATTAACTTCGATATTTTAAATTTATTTATGTATTCATTATTTTTAATTTTAACAACTTTGAATTATATTTGGTATTAGATAGTAAAAAATGTGTTGACATTATTCTCAAAATCTAAAAATTTCATACGCGAAATTTACATGTTAAATATAGTTTTTGGCTGTATTTAGATCGATAAAAGGTGACGAATTCGAAATGAAATGAAATGTAATGTAATGGAGTGGTATGTAGTTATATTTCATTGTTTGAATTTGTAAAATATGAATGAAATTAATGGAATGGAACACAATGAAACCAATTTAATCGAATACCACCATTTTATCCAATTTTCCTTTCTCCCATGAATGAAACTTATTAATAACTCAATTACTATTTTATCTTTATTTTATATTTCACAATAACCGTTCAACTCTTTTCCAACTTTTCTACGTTCCCCATCTTTTCCACTGCAAGTTGTTGCCTCTTTTCTTCTTCATTGTGTCTTGGTTTGTTTTTTGTATTTAGCACTGTTTTTTTTACGGGATTACCATTATTTTCTTATTTTGTAATTAAATAGTCGTAGTCTTGGTGATTTTTTGTGTTTAGCGTTGTGTTTGCACCTTGACTGTGTAAGTCTCGTGTAATTTGTGGTTATTTTACTAGTTTGGTACTGTATTGATTATTTTGTTTCTGATTTTTAGATAGTGCATATATATTTGTTGGCTTTTTGAAATTTATTACTATAATATATTTGGTATTAATTAGTGAAAATGGAAAGAGAAATAGAGGAGAATAATGTTTTAACTTTTCGCAGTGTTTTTTAAATAAAAATAAAAATGAAATGAAAAAAATTATAACTCATTATTTCGGTTGCCCACTTTTTAAACAATGTAGTTATAAATTTATTTTGTTCAATCATAAAATATCTAAATAATAAAATAGATTTTATTGTTCTATTTCGTTTCATTTATTATGTTATCTTCCAATTTATCCGCTCCGTTCATTTTAAAATATTCAAATAGAATTTCTACAAGATAAGAAAGGATTAATGATGGAAAATTAGAACGCAAGTCTAACAATAATGCCATGTAAATTAGTTTCATACTCTCATCCAATAAGAATATCTTATATTTCCACATAATCACTTGAGAACCCAGAGTTCAAAATAATTTTTTTAAAAATACTATTATTTATTTTTTAATAATA
>JBBPBR010000007.1:4641747-4654718 GCA_037974775.1 Cicer pinnatifidum | reverse complement strand
AATTTTCATCAAATATTCACATGGCATGTCACATTAAAAAAAATGAAAAAAAACAAGTAAAAGATTATAAATCATAAAAGATTAAATATAAAAAGTCAAAATCATTAATTTTATATCAATAAATCAAAATCACACAATTGAGAAATTAGATGAGTCAAAAATACAATTCAATTTATTTTATAAATTAAATGCTTATTTATATTCCAATAATACATTTTAATGTATCAATTATACAATTTTTTTTCTCGAGAGTCGTACATTTTATTATTTGAAAGTTGAATAAATCATTTTTCTCACCATAAATACTATACTTTTAGAACCCTCAACTTTTGCAAGCGGCTAAGTTAATTTGTCAATTGAAATGCAACTTGTTTTATGCGTAAGACAAAATGAGTTACCCGAGGTAAATATTCAAATAGACATAGCAAATTCCAATACAATATCACATGAATTCCAAATGAATAAACTAAAGAAAATCAAGAGAAATTTAATAAAGGAATTGAAAACTGGATGAATAAAAAATTGAGAGGATAAAAACAAACAAATATGACAAAAGTAAATTATAATTTAATAACTCGAAGAAGAGTAGTTTACTCATAATTCTTAATTTAGAAAATATTGATATAATTATTAATTAAATTTTATTTATTTTTCAGTCGAATTCTAACTATTCTTTTAATACCTAAAAAATTAAAACCAACCAAAATATTTCTCAACTCTCAAAGATAATTTTACTAATTCGTTAAAATAATTCCAAACGAGGTCCTCGAATGTCTAATTAGCAAATTTTTTATAAATCTTCTATAAACTTATACTGAATTTAAGTCATAATTCCCAAAAATAAACTAAATACAGTGAACCATTTTTTTTACTTACATACGGTATTAACAAAATCAAAGTGAAAATTCATTATAGATTCAAATTAAACAAACTAAATATTATTACAAATTAAATTAATATAAAACAAAATTCACCACAATTTAGTAAAATACTAATTATTACATTAGTAAAAGGTTGGGTGTTATAACATGAGTTACTTATTGTCTTCTAATACCAATCATATTTTAAAAGCCAAAGATATGTCAATATAAATAGTTAAATATCGACAATATAAGTAAATAAATCAAATTTGTAACTAAATAAATAATTTATAAAAAACAATCACAACATTAGAATATTTAACATAAAAACTCTAAAACTAAATAATAATGATTACGACAATTGTTTAATAAAGAAAGGAACAATGTAAAAAGAAGAAAGAAAAATAGTAATAGACTTTAAACCAAAATCAGCAAGAATATTTACAATTTAGTTGGTATCACATTGAGACATCCTCATTTCGATTTATAATTGTCTTTACCTTTGCACAATTCTACGAAGAGTAGTTTTGGGCAACTGAGCTGAATCAAATTGATTGATATACTAGAATATGATTCCATGGCCATATTTAAGAAGTCTCTTTCAATGGTAAATTTTAGACCCCTAAAAATTTCCTTAACTTTGCATCAAACTGAACAAACTTGAATATTACCACTACATCCAAATATGAAATTACTCGTTTGGCTTCACAGGATACCACCAACATTACCAAGATTAGGAATAGCTTTATCACATTATAATTCATCAAATGTGTTAGGCGGGGACACCATCTTTCTTCATGTTGAGCTTCCTATAGTTAGCACCACCACATCTGTTTTGTAGTTTCATGTTTCAAACAATAATCAAACTTAGACGAATGATGTTTGAAAAATCACATAACCTCTCTCCATTTTAAGATTGGAAAATGATTTAGAACCTTACATGATAGGAGCACAATCCACGTGTAATATCGCATTATGTATTAGGTGGTCCAAAAATTAATCACTATTTGAAGAGGCAGGATGGATGGTCAACAATATTTCTTGTAACTCTAGCCACATTTGTCATAAAAGCACCTTGAACCATTGGACAAAACAAATGAGTTACACACACCTTAACCAAAAGCGGTGTCCTGTCTTTTGACTCTTACGTTATTTATAGTGTTTCAACATACAGTGTATTTTCTTCGTCATTTTTAATGAAATAATATACTCCTGCCTTTTGTAAAAACACATTAGAAAATATAATAATTTAAGGAGAGGTACTGAATCAATTTTAATTTAAAGCAGATAAAACAATTTTACATAATTAAAAAAATTATCATGTTGTTTTTATCCTTAATAAAAATTGTTTCAAGTATATTTAATTTTATGTAGAGTCGTGCTAATAGCCAAAAAAAAGTAAATTCTTTAATTATTTTTTAAGAAATTATTAATTTTTTTAAGATATTATTTTAAAAAAATTAAATAGTAAATGAATAATATAATAATTTATATTTTTGAAAAATTATTTTTTAATATAAAAGAACCAACCATCAATTCATCATAAAAGGAATAATTTAAGAATTACACAAAATCTCAGATGATTTTGGCTAAAATAGTGATACTGTCAGAATAGGAAGGAGTGTGATTGAGCTAGCTACGACGACGACGCGATCATATTTCTCCTCAATTTCTCCCAATCCGAACACACCCTTATCTATAATCCGGTAAATTCACCATCTTTTCTGTTATTTCTCACTACCCTTTTAATATTTCACCATATATTTTTTATTGTCATCGATTATTTTCTTTGGGGATAGCGTAACGTTTATCATTCTTTTCTGTGTCAACTCATCCCTTTGCTCTGTGCGTGTTTGTTGTTAATAAGGTGTTGATGATCTGCAGAGGTTTATGAGATGGCAAATAATTTAACGGGTCAACTAGTGGGATCAGAGATACATGGATTCCACACATTGCAAGGTGCTTACTTCACTATTGTTCTTTCAATTATGTTCATGTTTTGTTTACCAAGAAAGACTTTTTTTTTTTCGAGTGTCAATTTTTATAATTTTCCTCTTGTTTTCTGTATGTTTATGTTGCATAAACAAAATGGAAGTTTTGTACATGTAAAACAACTCTAAGACTGTTTCTTGTGTTGAAGTCGAATTAAAGTGTTAATTGTTAGTTGGTCATTAGGTAAGTTTAGTCTTTTTATCCTTCATTCATTAGGTAAAAACAAATTCATTTAATGCATGTTTTTCGGTTTTTAAGGATACAAAAGGAAAAATATCATTAATTATATATTGGTTTTCTTAAAGAACCAAAGTTTTGGGACAACATTAAAATGCTTTAAGGACTAAAGATCAGGGACAAAGGGAGTAGTGATCAGTTGTCTGTAAAACCTAACTCATCTGATAATGCCGATATTGTTAGGCTGGACATTTTATGTCCTGGGTTTGAATCCGGTCTCCACTTTGCATGTGTGAGTTTACTAGTGGTGTTTTATTTCGTCTAGAGATAAAAAAAAAATATAGTGATGAGTTCAAAGTACATTAATGATGTGAGTATTACTAGATACCGTTGGATCTTTTGTTAGGGATATGCTACAATTCTTGAACAAGAAGAAGATGAAATTGAGATGATGAAAATTGTACAAATAAATATATTTTTTGACAAAAATTTGACCATATAAACATGAATACTTTCTGGCTTTAATGTGTCTCTATTTATAGAGAAACTCATACCAATTGGTGAAAGAAAACAACTCTTGAAAAAGTTTGTAACCTTTGGTAACTTAACAAATGCATTGGTTTAAAGACTAATTGATGCATTAGATTCAAGCATTGCAACCACTTGACCAAGTGATACATTAAGTTATTTAATTTTGCTACATTAATATAACTATTAGAGAATTCCAAATATAATTTAGAAATTCCCCTCATAGATTCTAGATTCTCAAACACAATGTCCTAAATAACATTTAGCAGAACTTTGATCCAATAAATCATGTGCAATGTGCAATATTGCATATTTTTTTGTTTTGTTTTTTATGACATATGAATAAGGAACTAGTGAAAAAAACTTAAGTATTTGAATATGAAAAGTGGCTTTAAATTTTCATTCAATATGGCAGAGAGTTGTAAAATTCCGCTTTTATTAATATTGGTTTTAAGTATGTTGTTCCCTTTTGCTTCTTCCCACTGCAAATTTTACCTGCACTACCTATTACCTTGTCATTGATCAATATTAAATTGCCTTCAGTTCACTTGTTGTTTTGTAAAATTTTATTTTATATGCTGTAGAGCTGGACGTTAGGGGCATTATGGAGGAAGCAAGAATAAGATGGCTTCGTCCCAATGAGATTCACGCCATGCTTTGTAATCACAAGTATTTCACTGTCAATGTGAAACCACTGAATTTGCCCAAAAGTAATTATCGTTGCTATTAGCAGTATCCTGATGTTTGTGAAGAAGATATGCATAATTTTCATTTTGCTCTACCGTTCATTTTCTCGTATACTGTGTGTCATTTCATCATATTTGTTCGTGACTTTTTAGTCTATATTTCTTAATTTCCATAATACACCTTATCTGTAGACAATAGGGAGCGTTTTATAAATTTATTTTTTCAATAACTTTTGTTTGAATTTTATTTCTTGGGAAGATCTCTTATTCTCTAATCTCTTTGTAATCTCCTGCATTTACCTTACTGAAATTGATATCTTAAGGCATAAAAAAAATGCACCGGTCAACAGTATATATCATGAACAAAGCAATATAAAGTCTCTCCGCAAATGATTTTTCAATCATGTGTATTGTAGAATTTTGAATTTTGATAAGTTATTTTGTGTTTAAGTAATAAGTATTTGCTATTAACAGGTAGATGGTGTCGAATCTCCAATGACAATGTCATCTTATTATTAGTACTACTATTTTTTGTATAAACAGGCGGTACTATTGTATTATATGACCGCAAGATGCTTCGGAACTTCAGAAAAGACGGGCACAACTGGAAAAAGAAAAAGGACGGAAAAACTGTTAAAGAAGCTCATGAGCACTTAAAAGTGAGGATTTTTCATTTTCTCGAGTGTTTTATAGTTGTGTCAGTTTGAAATTTATGACAGCAACGAGGAAGTTGAAATTTATAGATTGAGTGATTAATGTCGCATCTGATTTCTGATCATTCTTTTCTTTTCTCCATCAATCAGGTTGGTAATGAAGAAAGGATCCATGTATATTATGCACATGGTCAAGATAACCCCAACTTTGTTCGTCGATGTTATTGGCTGCTTGATAAGTATGTAAACCAATTGTTAACTTAACTACTAAGCCCCAGATCCAACATGTTATGCATTTCCATATTTCTGAATTATGTTTTTGTAATGGTACTTCTGAAATTCTTGTATGTATTGGTTATATAATTAGAATAATTTTGTACATAATAATAACTTAAAATTGTCTGTACCATTTTCTTTTCAGGAGTCTGGAACACATAGTCCTTGTTCATTACCGTGAAACGCAAGAGGTTTGTGTAAATCACTTACTCTGATGTTGTTCCTTCCGAAAAGTTTAATTTCACGTCACAAACCAAAAAGTTTAGTTACTAAAAGTATTTATGTGCTTATAGTTGTCTATATAAAAGTTAAATGAGTGTGCTTCTCAAAAACTTCAACTCAGAAGCTAATTTTGACTTTTGGATGAGCTTATAGTTGTTTACGGATAAGCTATTGTTTATAAAACTCATAATTTGGAATAATTTTTCCCCTATATTAGTGCTTCTGGAGAAGTTTACCCAAACTATCTCAAAATGTTGACACAGCCATCATTAGTTAATGGCAGTTATTAGTTTGTATTAAGATAGCCAAGTAAAGGTTTATGCACATGCCAATATAAAAAATCTGAATTTTTTTGAACTGCTAATACGACTTAGCTCTTTAAAAGAACTGAAGGTTGTTTCTTGCTACAATAATAAAAAAGGATGTATACTTATGCATAAACTATGCCGATTTCCCTTTCCTGTCTTCGTTTGGAAAATTGAAAAATATACTTCTGTTTTCTCTATAAACATGAGACATACTTTTGCAAAGATGCTTGCCTAACTCATCAGTGCTAGGATGTTGTTACTTAGTTTCTAATTGTGTAAGACACTTAAAAGTCATATTTTTAATTAGACACGAGTCCATGCTTAAGGTGCCATTTGTACTTTAAATTTTGATTATGAGGAACAAAACATGGCTTTGTAACATTGTTTGAATTGTGGCTCATGATACAGTCTCAAGGTTCTCCAATCACTCCCGTAAACTCAAACTCGACTACTGCCTCTGACCCGACTGCACCGTGGATATTGTCAGAAGAAATAGATTCAGGGACCACAACTGCATATGCTGGTGGTGAGAAATAACTTTCAAAATAATGTAGCCTTTCTTCTTACAAATCATACTGCTGAAAGTAGAGACGTCAATATAATCCTTGTTCCCATCCGGCAATACTTTTGGGGGATTTTTCCTCCCCGTTCCTGTTCGGTGTTCCCGCATAGCCCATTATGTGGCAGTTCTGATGGAGATCTCCTATCAGTACAAAGAATTTATGACATTCAGTTGATACAATTATATTTTAATGTTAATGATGTTACAAAATAAGGAAATCTGCTATATGTGTCTCTATATAAGATCATTGCACACAAATTCCTTCCAACACATTTTGTTCTGCTCATACTTCCAAAGGAAGCAGAAGATAAGAGTTTCGTTTTTGGTTTCATGATGGTACCTATATTTGGTCAAACTGTTGATCCCTTGATTGTGTTAAAAACTATAATAAAAAAAAACTGTTGACGACTTGATTTATGATTTTAAAAAAAATCTTGTACCTATAGTTGTCTATACTGAACAAGGTATATATTCTCATCCTTCTGTTTTGGAGATGAACAGAGATTAACGACAATATAACAGTCAGAAGTCATGAACTGAAACTTCATGAGATTAATACACTTGAATGGGATGACCTAGTGGTTGCAAACGATCTTAACACCTCCACTACGCCTAATGGAGGTAAATGGTGATTGATTTTGCTTTAACACAATCAGTAACATGTCTCCGAAGCACCTTATTTATTTTTTATTTTAATTTTAAGTTAACATTTTGCAGGAAAAGTTCCATATTTTGGTCAACAAAATCAAATTTTACTGAATGGAAGTTTTAGCAATGTAAGAAAGTATTTTTTTTTCCTGTCTTTCAGTTGTATTCATTACTTTATTCATGGCATCTTTTCTCGTTCACGTTATGTGATGACTGATGACACCGTTACTCCTTTTTCTTCTTTCTTTTTTCTGGTGATACATGCTTTGTAATAGCTACTGTTGTAATCTACATATGATTTTTCTCACCAGGTATCCACCGATGCATCTACAGAAATTCGTTCTTTCGATAATTCAACTCAGCCAATGGCAGCTAGCAATAGTGTTCCATACAGTTTTTCAGAAAGTGTTACTCTTCAGACAATGGACAGTCAACGAAATCGAAATGAGCAGAGGAATCACCCTGTCGCTTCAGGTGGTGTTGATTCATTGGACACTTTGTTCAATGGCAGATTGCAAAGTCAGGACAGCTTTGGAATGTGGGTGAACCAAATCATGTCTGATTCCCCTTGTTCAGTCGATGAGTTGGCTCTTAAATCCCCGGTTTCATCTATTAATGAACCATATTCACCTTTAGAATTGGATAATCAGCAACTCTCTCTTCCAGAACAAGTGTTTAATCTCACCGATGTGTCCCCTGCGTGTGTTTCTTCCACAGAGAAATCACAGGTTTTCTTTTCCTTTGTTCTTATATTTACTTAGTAGCAATTATATCTTTCTTTACCATTGAAGACTAATATATGAATCGATTTCTAACTTCTAGTTGATTCCTCAGTCTTTTCATTCAATCTTAACCACCGAATTACAAAGCTGTAAACTATGGAATATAAACTCCATGAGGAATATGTGTCCCTCTGTTTCATATTAACCGTCAGTCCGTCACATATGGAATATTTTGTGATCTCATTATTTGTCACTTTAGAGTTTCTCTAAAACATTTATTACTTTTTTTCCAATATTACTCTTATTATTTATTAAAGTAGTTGGAAATATATGAAGATTTATCATAAATGAGAGCACAAGCATTTTGTAGTTCTAAGTCCTAACACACTATTTTGCATTGGAAATTAGTACAGCTAATTGTTTTTTTAAGATGCGTGTATTAACTTAAAAGACAGTTAATATGAGAGACAAAGGGAGTATCAGTTAAATAGCACTTTTGTTTAAGGCACACGCATCTTGTTGTGTATAAATCATAATAAAACTCAGGAAATACAATACATGCTGCAAGATCAGTTGATATGTTTACCACCTGTTCTTGCAGGTCCTGGTGACTGGATTCTTTCATGAAGACTACATGCACATCTCTAAAACCAATCTAATGTGTGTCTGTGGTGATGCAAGTGTTCCTGCAGAAATTGTTCATGATGGAGTCTACCGATGCTGGATACCACCGCATTCTCCGGGACTCGTGAATCTATACTTGAGCTTTGATGGCCATAAGCCTATCAGCCAAGTTGTTAATTTTGAGTATCGTACTCCTATTTTGCACAATCCAATAGCATCTATGGAAGAGATAAACAATTGGGATGAGTTTCGACTTCAAATGAGGCTTGCTTATTTGCTCTTTGCTAAACAGCAGAGTCTCGATGTAATCGCTAGTAAAGTATCACCTAGTAGACTGAAGGAGGCAAGGGAATTCTCCATAAAGACATCGTTTATTTCCAATAGTTGGCAATACTTAATGAAGTCGACAGAAGACAACCAAATTCCGTTTTCGCAAGCAAAAGATGCCCTGTTTGGAATTGCATTGAAAAACAGATTAAAGGAATGGCTTGCAGAAAGAATTGTTTTAGGATGTAAGACTACTGAATATGACTCGCAAGGCCAAAGTGTCATCCATTTGTGTGCAATTTTGGGATATACATGGGCTGTTACTTTATTTTCATGGTCAGGCTTGTCGCTTGATTTTCGGGATAAATTTGGATGGACTGCTCTTCATTGGGCAGCATATTACGGCAGGTATGATACACAAATGCCCGACTTGTTTAAAACCTGCTAGATGTATACAATATCAAAACCATTCATATATCTTTACCCAATTGCATCTGTTTTGTAATAGTTGATTCATGACGTGATATCAGCGAATATTCCCTTTGTTTTCTTTCGACTTCTTTTGACAGACAATGTTAGTAAATTAGTGGTTATGTTAGTTGCCGGTTTTGAACCCGTGACCTCCTTCTTAAACTCCTCCGGTGTCCCTAGCTCACTAACTGAGCTACATACGCAGGACCAGAGAATACCCTTTGTGACTGTTTGTCGAAACTTGCATTCTTTCCAGCCTCATTCTTGTAATATTTTGTTTTATATTACTATATTTGATTTAAAAGTTGTGTCTTCAGGGAGAAAATGGTTGCAACTTTATTGTCAGCTGGGGCAAAGCCTAACTTGGTCACAGATCCAACTCACCAAAATCCTGGTGGATGTACTGCTGCTGATCTTGCTTATAATAGGGGTTATCATGGCTTATCAGCTTATCTTTCGGAAAAGTCTCTAGTTGAGCAGTTCAATGACATGAGCTTAGCTGGAAATATCAGTGGCTCGCTGGAAACTAGTACGGATGATCCAGTAAATTCTGAGAACTTTACCGAGGAGCAGATCTACATGAAAGATACGTTGGCAGCTTACAGGACAGCAGCTGATGCAGCAGCACGCATACAAACTGCGTATAGGGAGCATTCGTTGAAGTTACAAACAGAGGCGGTTGAGTTTTCCAGCCCAGAAGCTGAAGCACGCAAAATAGTCGCAGCAATGAAGATTCAGCACGCCTTCCGAAATTTTGAGACAAAGAAAGTGATGGCTGCTGCTGCTCGCATACAGCATAGGTTCCGTGCATGGAAGATTCGTAGAGAGTTTCTCAACAAGCGTCTTCAAGCTATCAAGATTCAAGTAAGAGCTGCACTTTCTGCCTTCACCATTACCAATGGTCCTTCGTAAAACACACTATTTATTTGCCATATTTTTAAACTGATGAAGTGGCTGAAGATTGATTTCAATTGGCACAATGTTAACATGACTTTTTTTCACTAAGTATGAACAAAGTTTAGCTCATCATAGATCCTTTAGTCATCGGTTCATACAGCTGAGCTTTAACAAATCAATGGATACAATGCAGGCTGCTTTCCGGTGCTTTCAACAACGGAAGCAATATCGTAAAATTATTTGGTCAGTTGGTGTGGTTGAGAAAGCAGTGTTGCGTTGGCGTTTAAAGAGAAAGGGCTTCCGCGGACTCCAGATTAATACTGCAGAAGCAGCGGGAGATCAGAATCAGCACAGTGATGTAGAGGAGGAATTCTTTCGAACTGGTAGGAAACAAGCTGAAGAACGTATTGAGAGAAGTGTAATACGAGTGCAGGCTATGTTCCGTTCGAAGAAAGCTCAAGAAGATTATAGGAGAATGAAGTTGGCTCTTAATCAAGCAAAGGTAATACCTAATTTTAATTTTATAATTCCTAGGAATAGGAGGATTTGCTTTTGCACACATGTTTTTAGTTGTAGAATATTCCTTTGTGCAGCTGGAACGTGATTATGAAAAAATGCTTAGTACTGAAGTTGAAATGGAACTGAAGACATAATTTAGCCCTAGTTCCTAGAAAGGTTGTTATTGTTGAGATGCACCTCAGCAGAATGTGAACGGAGGTTGGTGCTGTTTTTGTATATGAAATAGACTTTGTAAATTTCACTTGACCCTTTCAAATTTCTTTAAATATCACAGAATGGGTCATGTATGAATTTTTCATGAGTGTTGACCTCTCCATGATTGATTCATCTGATGCAAGACAACTTGTCGTCCTAAAGTTGAATTAACAGAACAGTTCCACCAAAATGCCCGGTACAGCGATGGTAATGAGCTTCTCCGTTTCCTTGAATGGTGGCACCTCGAAATACAGGAGGTGAGGCAACCAAAGATCAGTGACTAGAAAAATTTTCATATTTGTATTGATATAAAGCTATTTTGCACCAACATATCTTATATGTCGCGTCCAGTTTGTCCGCGAAAAAGGAGTCGCCACCAATTTTATTTTTATTAAAGGAAAAATTGAATAAAACCTAAAATAATAATTTTGAACCAAAAATTTGGATTCGGGAGTCGATTACGAGTAAGGAAGTATTATCACCCTACAACGTCCGTTAAAACGGTTACCCTATAATTAATTATATACAAACTATTTATTTATTTATTTATTTTTACCCCAAAAAGAATAATAAAAAATTAAATTATTTACATTAATGAAAGAAGAAAAAATATTTTTTTTATTAATTTGGTTTGACAAGGGGAATACCTTGCTCCTACGTATCCCCAGGTGCAATAGGGAAATCAAAACACACGTAGTTCTTGGGTAGAAAATATTTGTGTGTTGATCGATTTTATTATTATTTTTTATTTATATATGTATTAAAAAGATAAAAATAAAAAAATATAATAATAGTAATGATGATAAATATAATAATAATAATAATAATAATAATAATAATAATAATAATAATAATAATAATAATAATAATAATAATAATAATAATAATAATCTTTGTCTGTTTTAAAGTAAAAAAGAAGAAAAATGAATTAATTTATTTTAAAAAACGTAATGTGGCGCTATATGAACGAGACAGATGGACACGGTGGTGAAACAATCTGTTAAATGATTTGCTCATACATTGTCGGATCTGTCGCGACACAAAGGCCACTAATGATTGAATAATATGGTGCAGCGAGCGAGGATGAATTTCATCCGGCGGCAACAACCATTAATTTTAATCTTAAGAGTAAAAAACATTTATCTGTTATAATTTTATTATTTTTTCTTTATAAAGACTTATTATGAATTTTCTATTACATTACAATATGATGAAATTTGTTTTCTTGATCTATAGACATCAATTAGTTATATTTATTATTTATTATTATTTTATGTTACAAAGAAAACAATTTTTAGGATTAAACGATTTAAAAAAAATAAAATGAAAGCTTAACATATGAGTTTATTTTTCTATATACAAAAAAAAATAGAAATAGCAAAAAATATATATTTTTAAAAAAGATACAAAAAAAAAACTAATAAGCAGAATATAGAAAAGAATAAGAAAATGATACCTTGTTAGACTGATTATTTCAAGATCAGACTCTCTTCTTCTCTTTTGCTAATTAATCTCTCTATTTTTTTCTGTGCTTTCAATTTGTGTTTTCCATTGTCCTCTCCCTTCTCCCCATTGTGCTCTTGTGGCAGCCTATTTATAGATTTTTTGGTGTAGATTTCAAAAGACAAAAGAATAATTGTCAATTGATTACTATTAATCTATTTTTCGGTTTGTTTTCTTTTAATTGACCACAATTATACCGATTCTTATTGCCATTGATTCATTTCTTCGGTTTTCTTTTCTATTCAATTGATCACCATTATTCTGATTTTTATGACTATTAATCAATTTCTTTTCTTTTTTTTTTTTATTTATTTTGATCATCATTGCATCGATTTTTATGACAATCAATTTATTTCTTTTGAGTTTCCTTTATTTTTATTTATTATTATTATTATTATTATTTCATTTTTTAATATAAAGTAAAAATTAAATAAAACTCGGACAAAATTAGGTGTCAACAGCTGCCCCTCTTTACTTAGAATTTACTTGAGAATCAAAGTAAAAATAAGTAAAGATAACAACTCTAATTTTGTCCGAAAAAATAATTTTTAGAAAAATGCGAGTCATTTTCCCGACTACAAGATGCAAGTCATTTTCTTGATTACGGATGTGAGTCGTTTTCTCGGCTTCAACATGCAGGTCGTTTTCTCGGCTTCGGGTTGCGAGTCGTTTTCCCGACTTCAACATGCGGGTCATTTTCTCGGCTTCGGGTGCGAGTCGTTTTCCCGGCTTCAACATGCGGGTCGTTTTCTCGGCTTCGGGGTGCGAGTCGTTTTCCCGACTTCAACATGCGGGTCGTTTTCTCGGCTTCGGGTGCGAGTCGTTTTCCCGACTTCAACATGCATGTCGTTTTCTCGGCTT
>JBBPBR010000007.1:4571741-4615658 GCA_037974775.1 Cicer pinnatifidum | reverse complement strand
ATAATAATAATAATAACCTACAATATCAGCAAATGTTAGTACAATACTCCTCCATTCTTTTTCTTTGTTGTTTTAACAATTTAAATTTGTTGCAAAAATAAAAGAGAAATAATGACTTCTATCCATGATTTACAATTATCCAGAAAATAAATAGAGATATTTTAGTAAGTAAAAAATAGATTTTTTATTCTAAATATATAGCAATTAATGGTTTCTTATAATATGACTACCTTAAACATCTTCACGGCTTAGAAATTTATTTCGGAAAATTAATGACGGGAGATTCCTAGATATACGTGTGAATTTTTGAAAGAAATGGAGAGATAGGTAGTTACATTAGTTTTATTCCCAGCTTCATATGAAGCTTTTATTATCACCTCATTTCATGGAAATAAAAGCATTGGAATATGGGAAGTTATTCTATTTTTTGGAACCTTTAAACCAAGGAATAATTTTTTCCAAATTTTATAACAACCATGAGTATATTAATTTCTCACTCATCCCGAGAATATAATTCTTATACTTGAAACAAACGTCCCCCTAAATAAATGGACGGAGGGATTAATTGATTACTATTACTAAAGTGTAATAAACAATTGCATAATTTTGAATCATTAATCATAGAAGTTGAAAGAAAGAATGAGTTGCCAACACTTAATCATAATATTAAATTTGTTAAATTGTTATGGTACATGTATTGGTTGCAAGACTAAACCACTGAAAAAATAGACAACTTTCAAAGGCCTTCTCGATGACTACTACTAGGAAAAGCAAACTAGCTTAAAAAGAACAATAATAATAGATATAAGTTTCTTTGACAGGCACTAAAAATATCAAGAAAAGAATGTATCAATACAAGTAATATTCTGCGGCAATCCATTATCAGGCTGGCGGTGATCTCCCTCAAACGGCTCCCTTCTTTTACAGGATTTTGAATGTGCTCGCTTCTTATGCCCGAAGATGCGGAATATTTCGGAAGTCCCTAATACAAGCAAATTTCTTCAAAAATTTATACTTTGTTTGGGAAGATTAGACTGCAACTGGTTCACTTACTGGGATAGATGTGTGTGCTTTAACCTGCCTCAGTAATAGAAGAGAACGCATATTAATGCAGGTGTTACAATGAACTAGCTCTATGGTGTGTGTAACATAAAGTCAATAGGGATGTTGTACGTTACACTCATTAACATGTTGATTCTACATTAAGGATTATCTCACCTTTGCTGATTTAAATAGCTCATCAAGAACCTCAGACAGAGTTGGATGTGCATGAACTGCAAGTTTTATGTCCTGCATGGTGCCACAAAACGGTGAGGTTTAGTAGATAGATTGGATAAGACAATAAGAGACATTGGTGACTAGTAATAGTCTAAAACCCAGGTGCGTCACTGTGTATAAATTACAGTGCCAGTCGGTAGAAAAATTACCTGAATACGTGTCCCTAATGCTATAGCATTGGATGCTTCATGGATGAGATCTGCTGCGTGCAAACCGAAAATATGAACTCCTAGGATTTCTCCATTGTCAGGTCTGTATATCAACTGTATGACAATGTAAATGACAGTTAGCAATGTCAAGCCTGTATAGGAACAAAAAATATCCAGATAAAAAAATGGATATAAGAATGTTGAACAACTGTCATGACCAGATAATTTTGGTACCACCAAAGAAATTCTTTAGTACAGAATTCATCAAAAGCATTTAACACTTTAATAAGCATTGGTGGAGCAAGATACAAAAATATAACCTTGGCAAGTCCCTCCCCTTCATTTTCTGCTAGAGCTTTCGTGTTAGCTTTAAAACTTGTTTTAGCAACACTGACTTCAAACCCCTCCTTTTCACCTTTCTCCCTTGCTTGAGGCTGCAAGTTTTTAAGTTAGGTCATAACACATAAGAATTTCAACTGAAGGACAACAAACAGTAGTTTTATTGCATGAATAACATAGTGGCAAAGGGGGTAGCAGAATTGAAAAATGGAGTGCCAAGTTCTGATATACCTCTGTCAATCCAACCATGCTAATTTCAGGATGAGTGAAACATGCAGCTGGGATACTTAAATGATTGAGCACGTGATCTCTTCCAGTGACTTGTTCAACCACTGTCAGAATATTTTTAATAAGGTGAAACTGAAGCAAAAAAAATAAATAAATAAATTAATGGAAAATTGACATCAGTTTCCACTTACCTGAAATTCCTTGAGCACTGGCAGCATGAGCAAGCATCATCTTTCCATTTGCATCGCCAATACAGTATAAATGAGGTACCTATCATTCCACATCCTATATCAGTAACAATAAGTCAGATAAAAGATAATTAGTGCATGAGAAATTCAGACAAACCAGCTTGCCATTTGCATCAATTACACGCATGCGCTCGTCCACAGGAACAAAACCTCGCTGTGTTGCTACATCAACCTGTAGGAACAATATACAAATATATACATTCATTTCCTTCAGGGAAAATTTCCTATCATAAACACTCCGTTAGAAATACATACATTCTCCAGTCCTAGACCTTGTGTGAATGGAGCCCTTCCAGTTGCTATTAGTGCAGCATCCACCTGTAACAAAGTAAAGAAAATAACTTGTAACAAATCCAAATAAAATACACAGGTAAACAAGAGGTGAACTAACATAGTACAGAAGGTGCTAGATCTGAAACTAAGCATGGAAAATTGACCCCTTAGCAAAGCAAGAAATAAGGGAAAAGAGAAAGAAGCGGAATCTAATTGTGAATCAGTCATACAGATTTTCTGTTTCAGAGCAGTTTCATGCACTCATATGCTAAACATATAGCCAGTACATTAAGCACTTATGAGCTTTATGATTTTATCGAATCAACTACCAGAAGCTTTGGCACTTCAGCTTAACACATTTAACACATGAACAATGAGTTTACTTGAAATCTTTCTAATAAAAAGATTAAGTTACCTCCAAAGTGTCCTTTGGTTCCTTGGTTTTTGCATCAATAAGTTCAATCAAGACAGGTTTTCCATCCCTTGCAGGAGTGATCTATAAGGAAAATGTGAGGACTGTGGCTTGTCAAAGTAGCCAATCAACAAAAACTGAATCAAGAAATTAAAAGATGTAGTTACCTTGGATGCAAAAACTCCAGTATGATAGTCAATATTACGGGGATTTACAAGAACCCTCTGAGCCAGCTTGCTGATTTCAGGATCAAATCCAGGCATAAGCTGATCCAAAGCTTCAACAAAAGTAACCTGCATAATACCAATAATTACTTAACTTACAATAAACTAGAAGCCTAACTTTTATTATATGGAAATAATATAAAGATTATATATCTGTTAACTTCTAGAACTAATAAAAACTATAACAACAACCATATGATTTGCAACACAAACATAAGTTTCTGATTTCAATGGATAATAGTCAATTTTTTGCAAATATTTCTCATGAACAAAGGATAGTGGAAAAAAAAGTAAAAGTATCACAAAGATGCATCACCTCACTTCCAAGTGCCGTATATACATCACTGAATTCAAGGCCAATATACCCACTTCCTACAATTGCTATCCAATCAGGAACAGACTCCAGTTTGAGTGCATGGTCACTGGTAATCACAGTCTTCCCTAGAGGTGGCAGTTGGAATTTTTTTATTAAGAAATGATCACAGCCAATAAAATTTAAAAAGAAATCAAGAGATTATTAAATGTAGGTCATAAAGAAGAAAGAAGATTTCCTCATGACAAATCTTAGGACCAGACAGAATTTTTAAAATTTCAAATTACATGAAGGTAAATCATACATTGAACATCGATACTTGGGGGCGGAAGTACAAATTAGGATATATGGAATTTTTCTTAAATTTTCCACTGTTGCAGAGATAATGGCTATTTCTGTATACTTGATGTCCCTTAACCATTGGGACTGGAAAAGCTAAGGTGGACCTTATAATCCTATATACTACAACAACAAAGCATTTATCCGATAGGCAGAGTTGACTACATGAATCAAATGACGCTAATAATATCTTATGGTAAATCATTTCTAAAAACAAACCATTTAAACTTAAAATCCCTCTTTACTAGAACTTCTTCTAACTATTGGACTACTATCCAACTAATCTACACTCTTTACTAGAACTTCTAAAGGTCTTATCGACAATATGTATAATGTGCTACCCAACTTTCTCTCCAATGCATTCATTCTAGATCCTTTCTTGTCATATTTGCATACTCATCATTCGCAATGTCATCGTATTTGCAATATGGAGCTTATTTTCCTCCTGACTCTTCACTGTCCAACATTCAGTCTTATGCAAAATTACAAAACTTATAGTAAAACTAGAAAAGGCAACCTGATGGCTGATGCTGAAGAGCGCCAGCCATGGTGAGGTTCAAGTAAGGGTCAAACCCAGGGTGAATCTTTTGTAGGCAGTATTACCTTGCATTTTCAAGGGGATGATTCCATCTATAGGTACATCTCTCTCTATTTCTTTGTCATTTTGTATGACATGTGATTGACCCAAGGTTCCTACAAAATGCGAATTGAGGTACAGTATAATCTCTAACTTTCACCTCTAAGTTTTAATTACTGTACCTCCTGTAAACTTATGCTTTGTATAGTTCATTTTTTGCATTTACTTTAAATAAAATTCATGTGCTTTGAAAGCTTGTCTCTACATCTCAGTTTATCACTTCTCTCCAATGTTATCAGTGGCAGATGAAGGACAATGGCAGCAAGCCAAAAATACACCACATAAACATGGTGTTGCTATGGGGGAAACGCGGCTGATATAATAGCTGTTGCAGCCTCTAGCAATTGGGCAAAGAATCCGCTACGCCATAACATCATGACGGCAATTAGACTACATTGCCTCTCTCCAATTCGGACTATATTATCTTCAAAAGGTACGCATCACGTCACTGGCTCTTATGTATATTTAATAAGCATATTCAAGACCAAGTTAAAAAAATTCGGACTCAGCTGAAAATTGGTATTATAGTTACCATATGTGACCTACCCCGTTTTCACAGTTCTCACACTTGTTATAACCTTACTATGAATATTAGTAATTTGCTTGAGTATAAGCAATATGAACTATTTTATTCTCAAAAACCATCCACAAAACCTCTCTCTCTAGGCATCCTAACCATCCCTTCTCCAAAGCAATAAAAACCATGCACAAGTCATTTTGATTCCTAGGGTATACCTCTATCAATCTTCTTAGAAAGTATATTGCTTTCACGGTTTATATCCCTGTCATAAAACCAAATTAATTTTCTCCAATATTATTCTATATACTATTAACCAAAACATATCTCTAATGGAAAATTGATCCCTTTTTTCCTTTCATAGGACTTCAGTTTTTCTAGAGTTTAGTCCAACTTTTTGTAAATGAAAGACCAGAAGTCAACTAAATTATGTAAAACTAGAATGAGCATCAAATATTCATAACATGAAAGGAAAAGATTGATGTTTACCATCAACTTCAACACCCTTAGGAACAAAAGGAACAGAACCAGTGGCAATGATGATATCTTTTGCAGTTACTATGCTGTTTGAAGAGCCAATTTTCACCTTTTGAGGACCCTGCACAGATTCATGCATGGCAGCAAATGAAAATGTAAAAAGTTTCTTCTGCCATTTCAGGAAACAGATAGTTCCATTCCATTCACTAAGAGTGTGCTTGAAACATTAAAAATTAATTTAAGTTGTGAATCAAATCGCATGTTCACAGAGCATAGATTGCATAATAATATTTATATGCCACCTACCACTATAGTACCAAAACCAGTAAGTATGTCTACTCCAATCGCTTTTAGGGAGCTGGTCAAATTACTACGGATTTTTGAAGCAAGATTGTTAGCATGATCAGCTACTCCTTGTCTGTCATACCCAGCAGCAGAAACCTGAAAAAATCCAAACATACAAATGTAACATCACATACAACTGCACTCACTCTACACCTCTCTTCATCACGTATAGTATTCTTAAGAGAGCCTTACAACGTAACATTCTTACATGTAAACCCAAAGACTTCAAATGATGATCACTCTTTAGTTCCCGCATACGACCACTAGCAGCCAAAAGAGCTTTAGAAGGAACACATCCTCTGTTTACACATGTCCCTCCCACCACGTCTCCCTCCACTATAGCTGTTTTCAGTCCCTGCAATCACTGCTTTATCAAAATTCACTCTCACAAAAAATGTGACATTCATGATTCATCTTACTTTATCACATAATAATCAGCATTTAACAATTAAAATTACTTGATTTATCATATAGATAGTATTCCATCTTCGTCTCACAATGAGTGTCATTTTAGCAAGAAAAATTTATCTCAAAAATGAATGTAATTCTCAATTTTTATTGTAACTTTAATTATTTGTATCATTCAATTATTACTATGTATACTACTTTCAAACCTTTAATTCTACACTGCATTTATGATAATGAAAAACACATCAAATAGTTAAGAAGAATAATTTGGTAAAATGATTATTCTTTTTTCCTAATATATGTGAAATGAACCATATGCATGACACTCATCTTGTGACGGAGTAAGTAATAATCATTTACATATGAATTTCTATGAGCATATCGTCAGTGTCGCTTTGAAGTTTGAACTTATTTACTGATTTAGTTGCAAAATTGACAGTGAAATACTGAAATAATTATGAATCTCGTAATAAAAAGTTGAAATGAAATGAGATTATTGAGATCAAACCTTCTCGACAGCGTGAAGCGCAGCACCATGACCACCAACACCGGCACCAATAATCAACAAATCATAATCAAACGATCCAGAAGTGCTGCCATTGTCAGATACCGCAGCGGATACTACCGCAGAGTGTTGGCGGCAAGGAAGCTGGCGGAGATTACGGTTAAGAGAAGTTGCAAAACCTAATCCCAACGCCTCGCGTCTTAAACCGCAGAAGCTGAGGTTGAGAGGCTTGGGAGAGGAGAGTGGAAAAGAGGGATGTGATCTGGAGACGATGGCGGGGGAGAGAGAGAGTGAGAGAGAGGATTGCATTTTGAGGGAGAGGAGAGAGTGGAAATGGGGAAATGAAGATGTAGTGAGAAAGAGAAGAGAGATCTGAGGAAGAATGTATAAAAGAAAGAGAAGGACCTCGTGGAGTCCGTTAGGAGTTAGGAGTTAGGAGGAAAATAAGAAACTTGGGAAGCTGGCGGAGTAAACAAAGAGCGGCGGATAAACCATAAACCACTTTTTCATTAAAACTTTTTATAGCACTTTTTTTTTATATTAATAATAAAAGTTTTTTAATGTAGTGCTGCACCTACTTATTTGGGCAATATTTATATGTTTTGGTATTATTTTGTGATAATAAATACTCATTTTTTTCAGATGTAGGTTTTATTAATGCTGGGATATCGTTAAGGAGGACGTGGTTGCTTTTGTCTGAATTTCATAGTAACGCAATTTTACTTAAGGCTGTAACTTATGGATTTTTTGCTTTTATTTCTAAATCGGATCACCCAGGTAAATAATTTTAGACCCATTTATTTGATAGGATGTTTAAACAAAATTATTACAAAATTGTTGGTTACTCGTTTAAAATAAGTTATTGTTCCTACTATATTTTATTTCTAAAATGTTTTTCTTAGTTGACAAATGTTTGATGGAGTTGTTATTGTGAATAAGGTTATTAATCTTGCCAAAAGAAGAAAGGGTCCTTGTTTTCTACTAAAGGTCCGATTTTGAAAAAGCTTACAATTGCATTTGTCAATGATATCTGGAATACATGGTTATAATGGATTTTGGTAGTAAATGGATTGTGTGGATTAAGGCTTATATTTTTCTAGTAGTATGTCAAGGCTGGTTAATTAATGGCACTCTGATCGACAAATTTTCAGTGGGTAGAGGCCTCAGGCATGGGATCCTTTTGTTCCTTTTTTGTTCTTGATTGCTTATAAAGGATTAGTTGGGTTGGGTTGGTTCGCCGTTCAACAAGAGGTGTTTGTGGAGTTTCGGGTTAATGATTCTTGGAAAATTAATATTTTCCAATATGTTGATGATACCATCCTTAGGTGAAGGTTCTTGGAAAAATTTATGGTGTATCAAGACTATTCTTAGAAGCTTTGAAATGATTTTTGGGCTAAGAGTTAATATTTGTAAAAGTAAACTTTCTGGTATCAGTCTTGACGAAAATTTGTTGGAAGATATCTCCACCTTTTTATTATGTGTTTCTCGATTAATTCTATTTAAGTTCATTGACTTGTTGCTGGGGGCAATCCAATGCGATATAACTTGGCTACATGTCATTGAGAATACGAGAAAAATATTAAGTTATTGGAATGAGAGATATGTGGAGGACAAATTATTTTGATCAATTCAATATCGAGTAGCGTTCCTCTTTATTTTGTATCATTTTATATGGCTCCAAAAAGGTTATTGATGAGATGTTCAATATACAGTTAAACTTTATTTGAAGTGAAATAGAGGTCCAAAGGAAAATTGTAGGGATAGATGGAATAAAATATGTAGACCAAAAACGAAAAGTGGACTTGGTGTGTAAAATTTGGAGCTATGTAATATATTTTTAGATGGAAAAGCTATTTGGTATGGCATCTTTAATTTTATGTATGGTTCGTTACTATCTAAGGTTCTATACTATAATGCTTGTGTAATTCATTCAAAAGATTCAATCTGGTGGCGAGAATTATTGATGTCTGGTGACTCTTATTAAGAATAACCTAATTGGTTTGCTTCTAAAATTTGTTGCAATATTAAAAATGGGGATAATATTGACTTTTTGGAGAGACAAGTGATCTTGGGAAATCTCTTATGCATTTTATTTCCTCAATTATTTGTTTTGTCGTATAATCAATATACAAAGATTAAAGAGACAAAAGTTTGAGTTAATTTAGGTTGAAAGTAGTATCAATGTGGCATTTTAATGAACTTCGTGATATGTTTGATGTGATGCATATTGATTCTGGTGTGTGTGATCGATGGATTTAGATTATTGATAGAGCACATGATTTTACTCTTTGGAGATGTTAATCCTCTTAACCATATGATCAACTTCAACGAAATATCATATCCAATTTTGCATAATGATTTGCAAAACTTTTGTTGCTAAGGTTGCCAACTTGCGGTGAATTATTGAAAGGAGATGCTTTAAATTATAGCTTTACTTCATCTTGTGTTATATGTTTTAGAGAGTATGAAAGTAGTTTCCATTTATTTTTTTGATTGTTATGTTACAAGGACTATTTGGGATGAAAGTCTTTGAGTGGAAAAGGTGAACGAGGTTTGTGTCGACGGTGGTCATAACACTTTATTTAGTTTAAATATTTGAGCAAAGGGATAAAGTTTAACAATGTAAACAAATTTCATTTGGTTAGCCATTGTCTAGTTTATTTGGTCAACTCGTAACAAGATCATTTTTCAGAGTGAAGTGAATTATATATATAATATTGTTTTTGGTATCAAATATCTGTGTTGATTATGAGTAGTATGTAAACCTTTGTTGTCGTGTGGTTATGTTTTTGCTAATTGGTGAAATAATTTGTTTGACTCCCTTCATAGTGGCTATTGTACTTCGGGTATTAAATTGAAGTATTCTTTATACTCCGTTATAATTCATTTTGATTATTAAAAGATAAATATATAGGTTTCATTTTGCACTACTACTAAATTAAATTAGGACACTTGTTAGATAAATAAAAATAAAATTTTGAAATTTGTGTATATGATGTTTTGAAATTTTAAAAGTGACTTTTTTTTTCATAAAATTTTATTTTTTATATTTTATATACTTTTTTATTCTTTAACATGTGTCTCAGCATTACCCTTAATTAATTCATATGTAGGAAAAAATAATAATTTATAATTTATTTATCTATATTATAAGCTTTTTTTAATATCCTGTACTTTTTTATATATTTTTTTAAAAATTATTATTTCTCATTTTCAAACAAGTATTTCGATACACTTAATCGTTGATCAAATATGTAATTTTGGATAGAAAATGACAATTTTTATCAAAGATAGAGATGCTTGTTAGGGGGAATAGTTAGAACTGTACATCTTTTGCGTTGTCATTGTAACCCAATCTGTAATCTCAATAGCTAATTACAATTATTTTCTTATGTCACAATATTGGCCCACAAATGTTTGCAAGGGTGGAAGACGATCCATCAAAAAGCTCAAAAAAATGAATTGTTTTCCCAAAATTTTGTTCAATATATATTAAGTGTTGCAACATTAAAAGGCAAACCAAAAAGGTGAGTTTATTTGAAACAAGTACAAATTTTATTATATCTCTGACTATTTCATTTTGAAGAAAAATTAGTCTTTTCATTTATCATATGTCTAGCTTGAAGACTCTACTTTAGACATAATGACTCCATATATTTTATAAAAATGACGAATATTTTTGGATTAGATAATGAGATAAACGCATAAGGTATTTTGTTAAGCTGGTTAAAAAATAATAGTAAGTTTGAAGCCAATATAATATATCTCAATTTTTAAATAATTGTTGTTTTATATTTAATTTTTTTTCTAAGATACAATTATTCATCCTTTCTAGTTTTACTTAAAATTAATATTGTATCGCCTACCATCGATTTCTTTATGCACTTGAGTATTTAAAATAATTTATACTTATTGAATGTTTATTCTCTAATGAGTCACCGACAACTAAGTGGTTGAATTTGAATAACTAATAAATTTTGGTTAATGATAGATTTATCAAGAGTATTAAAGTTTGAATTATAATTGAAACAATTATTGGTAAAATGTTATGAAGAGTGATAGCAATTATCATGCTATATTATACTGAAAAACATTATCACAATCATGACATGGACAGGTAGAAATAGTACATGGTTGCTTTAAAACAATTAGTCAATTAATAAATAACATTAGTGGATTAAGAAAATGAGTAATATGGGTTTAGGTGGAGTAACTGACTAACAAGTGACTCAATACTAGGGATTTTATTTTTACTTGATAATCGATCAATGTCTCAAAATTTAAAAATAATTATTATTTAAAGTCTTGTGTAGTCAAATTCAGATTCTTTTTCAATTTTATAAAACTTTAGATTTTTAAATTGATAAATTTTAGTGTCCGCAATTATCCATAAAGACTCGTAATTTTATTAATTATAAATCTATTTCAATTTCATTTGTTGTAGAGTGTTCTATTGTCCAAGGAATTTTAAGTCGTAATATTTCATTTGTCGATCATAATCATTTTTAATTGGTAAAGCCACATCAAATTTTGCATTTTTCTTATTTCATATCAAATTCACTTTTTGTTTTTTTATTTATATTCAATTCAAACATTTATATCGTGAATATAAAAAGTCACACTTTTTTGCAATCGAGTCAATGATATGAGAAATTGTAAACAACAAAAGTATGATATGTGATTTCTATTTAGACCACGATAGAGACATAAAGAACATCAAAATAATCCATATTTTATAAATTAGAAACATAAAAAATTCTAGTCCAAGAACCAAATGCTTTATCACTTTCACCATTTTCATTATGATAAATTTTAATTCATTTTTAAGATGTCTTCGTATGAGATTAAAAATACTTATTTGTAGCAAGACTATCTTTAAATCTAAATGAACCATAAGTGACATTTTAATTAAAATAAACTAACAATTATTAAAAAAAAATTAAACAAACTTTATTTTAATTTATTAAAATATTAATTACCTTAATGCTCTTTAGATATTACACCATCTTTTATAATGTTTCATTTTTTACTTAAATTATGACATTTGATGGTGATGTTTTGATGCCAATGATTGGTGTTATGTGTGATTCTATGATATATGTCAATGAAATATGTGAATGGTGTATTTTGAGTTATGTTGATAGTTGGGAATTAAAAAGGATTATACTTTAGCAAATTGCACGTTGTTCTATTTTTAATATTAATAATTATTGTCTATGGTTAATCGATCGGTGTTAAGATTGATAAATAATAACTGATTTGTGAGAAAATATTAATAGATTAATGTAATGCAAAAACAAACAAAAATTGAAGTTGAAAAATAATCGATTAAAGCGATAAAATATGATATAATATATTACACACCATAATTAATCAATTAAGGATGACTTAATAAATGAATAGGTTAAGAATCAAACGTATAAAATGATTAATTCGTACATTAATCGATTAAGATTATGTCATTAGCCGAGTAATCAATTAAAGTAAATAATGGTGATTAATTAGCTTAATAATTAACTATAATTACAATTTTTTTAGATTGACTACTAATTATAAGATAAATATTAAGGTTAAACTATTAATCTATGAGTAAGTTAATAAAATTGAATATTATTTTTATTCTTGATATCACAATGATGAATATTAATTTGTCATAATACACTTAGTTGTAAATATGTGGTGAGTATTGTTGAACAATGACTCTCGATTATGATTATTATTATATGCACCTTTAATTTAAATAGGTTGACATGTTGAGAGTTGTACATTTCAAAAGATCTTGAGAGAGTTATCGTTGGAAAAGTCTTACGTAAAGGTGGGACACCGCTAAACTGTTTCATTGAATAGTAACCATAACTATATACATTTGTCTGTGGGATAATATTTGGCATCTACACCCATATCAATCCATAATTAAAAGAATCTAGCATAAAGTAGTTAATGATTAGGATTCCTATGGCGCTATCTTGCATTTGTTGATATTGCCACACATAATATTATTATGTTGAATCTGCATTTAATCTACTTGACTTCACTTGATTATGTGTCGAAGACGATAACTCACATTCATTTGTTTTCCATATGACTAAGAGTGTTCATGTCCAAATCGATCCAAAATTAACTACAAATTGATCAAAAAACTAAATGTTATTATGTGAAAACTTTCAAGATTAGATGAGATTATTTTTTCAAAATTAAATAAAACCAAACTACACAAAAGAATTTGTAATACTCATTTATTTGTTTTAGTATGATATATTCATTGTATTTATATGTTATTTATTGGTTTTTAATTTTTCCCTAATAATACTATTAGTTTACAGTTTTTTTTTTCTTCTATTTCATATATTTCAAACATAACCGATCATTATTAATATATTTTTTCTAGTGTTAGAATTTTGATATCTAAAAATTCGATATAAATGTAACCACTTCTGATTGGGTTGGATCAATTTTTATTTTTTTAAATGTGCTATTAAATTGAATCAAATAACATGTGATTTATTTTTTGTTCATACAATTTTTTCATCAAAATCAATATAAACTGCACCACAAATACTCTTAAGCGTGACTGGTTACACACCACGCATGTCAATTGACGATGAAACGATATCAAATAAAATAATTACTAAAAAAATAAGAGATAGGGTATGACAACCATAGTCACATGCCGACTAAACACCGATCAATCACCTCCGATTGAAGGTCAACTGTTTGTTTTTGGATCAACCACTATCACTATTTTGAAAGCAATTGGTTAATTTTAAATAACAATAAAAATTAATTTCAAATAAAAAACAATTTTTAAATTTATAAAATAGTACTTTAAAATAACAATTTGTTTTTACTTTTTAGAAGTAACAATTTTATTATTATTATCATTATTATTATTATTTGTATATAACCATCCATTTACAATCTGATTCACAATAAAATGATGGACGAATTGAATATTTTTATTAATTTTTAGTTTGGTTAATGAATTGTTTTAAAATTCATCAAGAGTAAACAATTATTTTAGCTCTTGATCGTGTGATACATTGTCATAATAGTGTTCAAATATATACATAGTTAATTAATATAATCTGCAAATATATATTTTTTATTAGTTAACTTGGTTCATAAATTTTGCAATAAAAGAGTTTTTCAAAATATTTTTACAATTTTAATACATTAAAACACTAATAAAATTAGGGTTAAATATATTTGTAGTATTTATAAATATATCGACTTTTATTTTAGTCAATTTAAAATATGATTTTGAATTTTGATTTTTTTTATGACATGTAATTATTAATACTTTAAAATATTATTAATTTATTAATTTAATTATTTAATATTTAATATTTAATGTAAAGTTATGGATAAGTTAATAAAAATTTAAGATTAAATAGTTAAATTATTAAATTAATGATAATATGTCATAAAAAAATTATTTAAAATATACAAAGTAACCTTTTATAAAAAGACAGAATTAAAATTAGTAACAAAAAATTTAAAAGAATTAAATTGATTTTTTATTTATTAAAATGATTAAAAATAAGAGTTGATGAATTTAGAAAACGAAAAACATATTTAATCAATAAAGGTATTAGATGAAAGTGAGGGAAGTCAGCAACTCCAATGTGGCATGGACCAGGCGTGTCAATGGTCATTTCGTAGTTTCAGCTGAATACTAGGGGCAAATATGCGATTCCAATATAAAGAAATTGTGCTAGTAATTTTGTATACTTCTTTTTGTGCTTCATCGTAGGTCGGGTTCAGTCTTTCACAGAGAGAGAAAATATATTAAAACAGGAGAGAGAAAGAAGAGGGCAGAGAGAGAGAGAGAGAGCGAGAGTGAAGAAAAATTTCACGCGTCAATGGCCGTTAGGGTTTCCTGTTGATCCAACGAAACTTAATCCCTTCACTTCAATTGTTATCCCTCTCATTCTCCTTCGCCTCAAAACCCTAATTTAGTGTCTTCAAGATTGGTTATGCTCGTTATTGCTTTGAATTTTGAGGAGCTGTGATGGGAGCGCCAGAGAAATCACAGGCCAACGCTAATTCGATGCAGGTAAGTTAGTTCTATTGCAATTCGAAACGTTTAGCTTTGCCCTAGAATATAATTAATGCTTATTTTTACTATTCGGTGTTGTTTGAAGTTCGAACTTCGATTTTGTTTGTTTAAGGCTTCATATGTACTTAGGTGCTATCTTATTATAATTAATGCATATTTTTACTATTCGACGTTGCTTGGAATTCGGAGTTCGAACTTCGAATTTTGTTTGTCGAAGGATTCTGAATTCTTGTTTACTTAAGGTGCTACCTTCGGAAATTCATTAGGACTTGCTTACTTCACTTTAACTCTAACCTGTCTTCCGTTTTAGTACTTCCGTTGCGTGTTGCGTGGTTTATTAAACTTGTGCCAGCAGTTTCTGTTTTATGTATCTTGAAATTGCAATACTAACTATCAATTGTGTGGTTTCTTAATTGGATTATCAATTTTGTCATTGGTGTGCGGTGTGCACCAGAGCCAGTTAGTCTGATATTAACCATGTGTTGGAAGATTTTGTGGGAATAAGTCAGTCACTTATATGGTACTGTTTCCCGTTCACAATAGAGGCATAACGCACATATCCATCAACAAGTGTACGTGCCTGATTCGTTGGTTGGTATCTGATAAGAACCGATGTAGAGTTTAAGAACCAACATCGAATCAACTTCTGTATTAATGGAAAAACAGTGGATAGTCGCCAATACAATTATGGTAATGATGGAATAATTGGCTATAATGGATGGTGTTCAGCTCACTACTCTCATCATCACCCACAACACCACCCAAAACATCACAATGCCAAAAATGTCTATGCGGTTATATCCCCTGGTTATTTTAATTAAAATATTGAGCTTAAGGGCAACAGTTCTGTCATTACCTTCAGGCCTCCTCATCCACTTTTTGGCTAGCAGGAGGAGCCGGGCTGATGCTCTTTCTGTCACTGTTAATATTCGGAATGCACTAGTTATTGTTCAATTTAGTCTTCCCATTCTGCAAGGGTCTGATTGGGAGGGGAGAGTTTGTTTTTGTTTTTGAAATTAAGCAAGCTATAAAATCTTTCTAAGAATGATTGAAGTGTGATTGTAATGTTCTATGATCATACATCATTTTATTTTTTAAAATCTTAAATATATATTAAAAATATAGACTTAGCTCTCTAAAACCCTCCGAAATCCCCTTCCCTAACAAACCCTAAGGCTTGGTGGTCGCTAAATGCACACATCATTTTTTTTGTGAGCAGCATGCTATATTAAGCAATACTTGAATAAAAGAATGTCTTTCATTACTTACTATCCTTAATTCACTGTTTGTCCCCATATGCATAATGCCGGGCAACATTTGCCAACACTTTGAAGGATCAAATTGTACTTTTTACCTGATTGTCACCACTTTTTTACTGTCCGTATTTCTTGTGTAGGCTGGTCTGTTATTGGTTTTAACCATTTATGAAGCAATTTTTAATACTCAAAATTCACATGTTGTAACTAAGAACAGGATTTGTACTAAAACTTCAATAATATTAACACTTTTTTTAGTGCTTAAATTTTGGCTATGCATCTTACCCTTACAAGCGAGGGTAGTAGTTATCCTATCTGGTGTCGATATCCCATCACTAGACAGGTTCTGAATGGTCTTCATAGAAAGAGAAGGGAACAAAATAATTTTGTGATGTGGATGCTTGATCTGTGTCTCAGTTTGTGTTTATCAATTTCTGTCTACGTAAAATAAACTTCTTTTTATTCGCTATGTAAATTCTGTTTTATATTGCTTTCTTTTTGTTCACCTGATTTTGTTTCCTCTGATTATGGTGTAAGGGAAATTAGAAGTTAGGACATTATTGTTTTGTTTGGCTCATAGGATATTTTTTCTTTTCAGTTTTGGTTTTGTTTGCAACTACTAGTTGTGTTGTCCTCTCCCCCCTTAATTGTTTTTTGAAGTAAAACGAATAGATAATTTATCAAATTCATTATGATAGATACTGGTTCTATTATGAATTAATTGAGGAATTGATACTGTCTATTGAATAAGGAGTACACATACTATGGGAATAACTTTCAAGAGGTGGTTACTTACAAGGAATAATTATTACTGTCACAAATATACAATCAATACCCGCTGGATATAGAAACAATCTATAGGAATTAGAGAACCTAGTATCTCCCAAACCAACCAAACAACCTAATAAAAACCAATTCCCCACAAAGTTCAAACTTAATTATATTTTAAACCTACATCTGGGCCTTGTTAGTTGGGTCTGCGCCTCATATAGGCTTTGGTAATAGGAGGTCTACTGACACATTATGATTTAGATTTCAGCTATTTTCACAAGAGCAAGTAGTTAGCCTGCTCACATTCCCCACATATATTGTGATACAATTTTAGGCGTTTTGGAGTTCTTAAATGGAATCTGTTTTTATTGCCGGCATATTGATATCATCAGTGGTTGATAGGCATATATGAATACATTGTTTTTTTTTTGCGTGGTTAAGAGGCACCTATCAATGAATACTTTTTACTTAGTCTCTCTTCTAATTGGATTTCAGCGTGTGAAGGTGTACCGTCTGAATGATGATGGAAAGTGGGATGACCAGGGTACTGGACATGTAACTATTGATTATTTGGAGGTTTGTAAATATTTTTTGGTGCACTTTTATTTGTGACAATAATGACTTGGTTAATTAGTTTATGACGGATCCACATAATACAATGATGCAATTTGATTTATGGAGCAGACAATACTTTTTTCCCCTTGTTTGAAGCTTTCATCCGTGACTGACACGCTACTTCATACATCTGTTTGATTTTCCCTTAGGAAGTGTCGTTTCAAGGTTTAAAATCATTTTCCTGGAAATATCATTAGTAAGTAGAAAATATTGGGAATACTTATACTAGGTATAATTCATAGTATTTGGTAAGTTCATAGTAATCTTAGGAATATTTCAGAAATTTATTTGGTTTTAAATTTAAAAAATTCAAATTAGAACAATTGTTGTAGAATGAGGTAGGAGTGGGAAGTTATAATGGTTTGTATTGCAAAGTATCTTTTACTCTGATGGGAATGTAAGATTCCCACCCTTTAACTTGAGAATAAAAATGAGAAACATGGGTATGTATCATTCTTGGGAATCAACCATACCCGTGAGATTTTTATAAAAACTTGAAACGAATGACGCTACATTGCATTCCCTACCTCATTTTCATAAGAATAAATTTACACGTCTTCAAAAAAACATACTAATGTTTGTTTATGTCCATGACTGCATGTTTGGATTCACTTTTGTGGGAGGCGAAATTGATTTTGACATATTTGAGGGATATGAATTAGAATTAGTAAATTACTTTTGCCTCCAGAATGTATTCTAATTTGAAGTTGAGATTTGGAGCTTTTGCCTCCAAATGTGATTTTTATCCCCAAAATAATTCTTCAACTCATATTTACATGAATGTATCAAAACATAAATCAATCACTTTATATTCAACTTTTAACCAAAATTTTTGGCAATTGTAGAACCAACTACACACTTTATCTTTGTCCTTTGAATAACAAATTTTGAAATATTTGTTTTTAAAACATATCCTCCTTAGAGACTAGCGAGTGTATTTATTTTACCGATGAGTACTACTTTCTTCTTATTTCTGATTACTATTGCATCTTCCCCTAGCGAGTGCATTTATTACTGTATGCCAATGTATATTATTTATTTATAGCTGGTTTTTATTTTTTAATTGGACAAACTTTGAGATTCGCTGCATTAAAAATATATACAATATCTTATATTTTATAATGCAGCGATCAGAGGAACTGGGCTTATTTGTTTATGACGAAGAAGACAGTGAGACCATACTTTTGCATCGCATCAGTTCTGATGATATTTATAGGAAGCAAGAAGGTAATTTGCAACTTCTTGCGCGCTCTATCTATTCTCTCTCTCTCTCTCTCTCTCTTATTAGTATATATGTATATCAGTAGTGGGCATTGCAATTCATCTATGAATGTGAACATTTAAGAGCTGATTGCATTTATCTGTTGATGGATGCTTTTCCTCCTCAGATTCAATAATCTCATGGAGAGATCCAGAATATGCCACAGAATTGGCGCTTAGCTTTCAGGAGCCTAGTGGATGCTCTTACATATGGTAACAAATAATAACTAGTGATTTTTTTCCTTTTTATTGGAGTCTTGTTTCTGCTGATGTGGATTGGGCTTAATTACTATGCTTGTTTCATTCAGGGATCATATTTGCAATGCGCAAAGGAATATGCATTTCAATACTTTAAATAGTAAGTGATGTCGATTTTTAATCTCTTCTGTGCCCCTGTTGGTACAATGTGCTTTTGTATTTGCCAAAAAAGACTCTTTTTTGTTTACATATTATTTGAAATTGTTGCTTCTTTGACCAAAAACATTACACCAAAGTATTTGTCAAATCAGATTATCACTACAGTGTTTGACCATTACTTTTGCTTTATTTGCCAAATCAAACTATTTACTATTTATAGCCTTTGTCCGACTGTCGTGGCTGTATTTTTATGTTGTTTTTTTCAGATGAGCCATTTCAAAGTGCTAACAGTGAGTTAAGGGAGTTGCCTGCTGTTGAACTATCGACACTCCCTTTGATTCTTAAGGTTTGGGCATTGCTTTAATATCCTTGTTTATTTATTTTTATTTTTGTGTAATTATAATATTAAATTTCATGTCCATCACATTCCTCTTCAATTTGTCTCTTAATTACTGAGAATTATTTTAGTCAGATTAACTGTGGCTTTGTTTGCTTTTAGCCTACCATACAGGAATTCTGAAACAACTTCGGTAATTCATTGATTTATGGTCTGTTTGTTATCTGTTCTTATTTCACTTTTCTTGCATAAATCTTTGAGAACAGGAAACAAAGGGAAAACAGGCGGTATTTTTTTAACAGGAATTCAATTAAATCTTTGCCGGCAATTAATTTCACTTTTCTTGCATAGATCTTTGAAAATAGGAAACTAACTGAAATATATGGCAGTTTAACATATGGTTTCTTGCATTGTTTCTAATGCATACTTCAGAAATATATGGCAGTTTAACACATGGCAGTTTCTTGCATGGTTTCTAATGCATACTTCAGAAATATATGGCAGTTTAACATCCGTATCACTTATTAAATTTATGAAACTATCTCTAATAGAGTTTGAGAAACTAAGAAAAACGAAGGGAAATAGATCTGAGTATTACAGTATTGACATTATGAAAATTATGGTTGTTACATGTATTTATAGTTACACTGTTAGATGAAGGCATTACAGACCTAGGTAGTTAATCCCAGATAGCCGCGCGTCGCGGTCAACCCCAGAAACCGGGATAGCGGATTGCGGGATACCGGGATTTTTTGGACAAATTATATGAATAAATAATGTATAAACATGCATAATAAAACAAAGTCTCAAACTCATAAACATTCATAAATAGTAACAAAAAAATAAACATTCATAAATTAAAAAATAAAACAGAAAGAAAAAAATAAAAAGAAAGAAGTAAAAAAAATAAATTAAATAAAAGAAATAGAAAGAAATAACTAAGTAACAAAAGATAAATTTTTTTTTTAATTAAAATAAAAATAGAAAGAAGAAAAAAAGAAGCAACAAAAAAAATAAATTAAAAAAATGAAACAGAAGAAAGAACTAAAGTTAAAAAAAACAGAAAGAAAAAAGAAAAGAATAAGAAAAAGAAGTAACAATAAATAAAGAAACAGAGAAAGAAAAAAAAAGAAAAAAAAATTAAATTAAAAAAAGAGTAAAAACAGGAACGGAATAGAGGAACAAAACTAAGAGAGAAGTAAAAAGAGAAAGAAGTAAAAAGCAGAGAACCAGTGACGAAGAGGAACGGCGGCGCAGACGAACAGGTGTGGCGAACACAAACGGGAAGTCGAACAGGCACGGCGAACGCGAGGACGACGAAACGGCAGTGAGAAGACGCAGAGGACGCAAAACGGCAGTGAGAAGACGCAGAGGACGATGAAACGGCAGAGGAAGGAGACAACTAACTCTGAAATTTGAAAGACAATACCAAAATTACCCTTAAAATATTTTAAAATTTAAGGGTAAAATTGGTATTTAATGGAAAGAAACAGGATTTTTCAGAAAAAAATCTCGTTTTCTAGGGTTTGAGATACTGTGACCCGGAACGCGATCCACAACCCGCGAACCAGCCCAGATTGCGCGCGACCTCTTCTTTGCCCGCACTGCACTGTGCCGCCGCGGCCATGTCCTTCGCCGCTCCTCTCCGGCGCGATCCCGCCGCGAACCGGCGCTATTGACTACCTAGTTACAGACACAGGTGAGGCTTCTAGTTGAATTCTAACGAGCCTAACAAACTGCAGTTAAGCGCAAGATAAACGCATCTATAATACTTAGCATTGTGCGAGACATATGAAAGGGAGTAGTAGTAGTACGTAATTGTATCAATATCTAAGATGGGATCTGCTTTAGACATGTTTATTTACTTTCTAGGGTACGTTGTCCTAAATGTTCAGTTACATGGGGAGTGAGTGCCATTAACACGAGTGGTTTATTTAGCAAACTACCCCCTCTCAAATTTAAACCCATTACTTATCACTGGTTCCATTTGCAGTTGTTGTTTTAACATCTTTTTCTTGATAAATAATCGTAGTGTGGTTTAGCAATTTTGAATCTCTTGACACACTCAGCTGTTAATAATTTCACGATTGGTTGATTGATGAATCTGAGCACTACAAGAATTGTAATATCAAATCGTTTTGGATGTTCTGTGTAGATTCATCAAAATATTTGTTAGTGATCCTGCACATTAGGAATGTAGAGGTGTTAATGCAAACTTGTTTGTGATGTTACTTGAATTGTACTGTTGTACATATGTAATTTAATGGTTTGTGCATATTGATATTCTCTTTATTGTCATCTAAAAAAACGAATTTTCATAACTATTGTACTGTTGTTTCTTAGATACTGACTTTCTCCTCATTCTTGTCCAATAAAAAGAAGTTTGTTGAATTCTGGGTATTGTTGAATGAAATGTAATACTGGAAGACTTATTCTTGGCTTAGAAATAATTTGCTTTTATCCATGAAACTTCAATTTCATTTTGATCAGTTTTGCTTTTTGGTTTGCAGACTGTTGTTGACAGCAGCATTACAGATCAAATACGGCTAACAGAGCTACTATTAAGTAATGTAAGCTGACATTAACTTTGGGTATTTGTGCATACTTTGTCTTCATATGGTATGACCTTCACTCTGCATGACTTGTTGATGTCTAACTGTTGCTGTAGATCTGTTAGTCATTTAAGTTCATATTTTTTTTTATTGTAACCTGCCCCTTTTGTAGTAATGATGGAAAGATTTGTTAACATTATACTGTTGTCGATGGCGGTCCATGGTGGAGGCCAATATCCGCTATTTTTGGCGGCCATATAAACCGCCATAGCCACCATCACGTGTAAAATAACCACGGTGGATTGTTGAAATCCTGCTTTCCGCCATCGCCACCATTTGATAATACTGGGCTCAAGAATTATTGATTTTTTTTTTTTTTCATTAAGTTAATTTTGTGTTGTTAGAAAATCTTTTCTACAAATAAATATGGATGAAGTAGTGCTGTGTTTTCTTTTCCCTTTTATATTTGGAAGCCTATGTATCACATCAATCATCTGGCAGAGTGCCAAATAGATAGTGTTTACTCGATCTTTTCTCTTTTTGTATATGATATCCATCCCTTTTCATTTGTGTTTATAATGTAGCAAGAATTTATTCGGAAGCTGATGGGACTATTTAGGGTGTGTGAAGACTTGGAAAACATGGACGGCCTTCACATGATTTTCAAAATCGTCAAAGGGATCAGTCAGTATTCATTTTTACATCATTTTTATTTGGATCCCTATTTGGTCATTTTTGTATTTATTTATTTCTGTGACATGTAATCTTGCAGTTTTACTCAATAGTCCACCAATTCTTGAGAGGATTTTTAAGGAAGAGTTTATAGTGGACATCATAGGTGCCCTTGAGTGTAAGTGCATTATTCAGAAATTAATTTCCCAATCTACTGACGAGTTCTTCTCATTCAGTGATTACTCCATATTCCATAATAATATATTTATTTTCTCTATCAGTTTTTAGTTTTATATTTAAATTGTTTTGATATCTTGATTGTGGCATTCCTTACTTGCTCATAGTGGGTTCAGTGTAGGAGGTATCATTGATTTAGATGGTTTCATTTTGATGTCTTCGTTCTTTTCCTCTACTACTTTTGATTGCTGAATCACTTGTTTTAGCAATATGCAGATGATCCGGAAATTACTTGTGTTCAGCATCATCGTGAATTCTTAAAGGACCATGTTGTTTTTAAGGAGGTATTTTTTTGCCCCATCTTTCATTTTTAGAGAGCTGCAAGGTGGTGGGTAGCTTTGACAATGTGTCAGAAATTATTACCTCAATAGTATATTGTCTATTTTCTCTTGTAGGCCATACCTATAAAAGATCCCATTGCACTAGCGAAGATACATCAGACATATAGAGTTGGTTATTTGAAGGTTTGGCTCCTTTTTAAGACGTCTACTGCTGACCTTGGTTTTTCTTCAATGTGAACTTACCTTTTTTTTTTCTCACTGTCCAGGATGTTGTTTTGGCCAGAGTCTTAGATGACACTACTTCTGCAACCATTACCTCTATAATACATGCTAACAATGCCTTTGTAAGTTTTGATTATCAGAGAGAGAAAATAATAATTTAATATCGTGTTGCATTTATTGTTGACTGCTCTATTTTTTTTCTAGGTTATTGCTATGTTGAAGGACGACAATACATTTATCCAGGAGTTGTTTGCTAGGTTAAAATCACCCACCACCTCTCAAGAATCAAAGAAGAACTTGGTAGGTCTTGTTAAAGATATCCTAACATTTGCTTCTCTGGCTATAATTGGAGTTTGCGAGATATTGAATTAGAATGAACTATGAAGAAATGTTGTGTGTTTCGTTTATTTGGATGATTAATGGTCAATATCAAATAGGGGACGAAAATGGGATGGTTAAGCCTTATGGTTTAAATATTGAATACAACCCTTATAGTTTTGCTGGAAATTTGAAATAACTAAACTTGTATGGTACTGAGGTTAAATAGTAATTGAATTACAGTTAAAAAAAATATAATGTGCTAATGTCAATTTCCAGCATATTGTTCTTCCATAGCATAAATTTGTCCCCATCTAGAGATTTTGCTTATTTTATATTTACGAACACGCGCAATTGGTTCAATTTGATGAAATTTGACTGACAGAATAGAATTCCAAAAAGCTATCTCATCTGTCCTGTATACTTTACGTTCTTTTCCGCCAATCAATTGATTTGTTTCAAAACTTAGAAAATTGGTAGGTTATTTTATGTCACATTCTTGATCATTGATAACTACAACTGTTATGTGCTATGGATACTCCTTTGTTTCAGTTTTCAACTCATTAAACAATGGACATGCTTTTGTCCTGAACTCTAACAGATGTTTCCTTGTTCTTTAGTTTCATCTTGTTCGGTTTTCAGAATTCAGACCACTGCGTATACCAATGTGATGTTTGATCCATAGATTCGTTGTCTTATGGACTTCAACCTTGTATTCTCGAATGTATTTTTTATTAAGTGTTGCATTCATATGGTCTCATTTTTTTTCCCCTTTAGTTTTAAGGAATCAGATTAGGTATTCATATGTAGTCTTTGAAAGTTTATGAACAATTACATTGCAATTAGGATATGGAGAGTGCTTCACTTTCTATCCAAATTAATCAGGGCTATATAACTATCATATATTGAGGTTTGATGTTAGTGTGTTGCTTCCTATCTTGTATTGTTATATATGGTTAGAACTTAGATGTTAATGCTTCCCTGTTGAATGTTCATGAATCATGATCTTCCAAGGTTTCTTATTTTAACCATAATTTGCCTATTATGTGGGATGGACAGGTCCATTTCTTGTATGAGTTTTGTAGTGTAAGCAAGAGCTTACAGATGGTCCAGCAGCTTCGGCTTTTTAGGTATGTTACATTGGTATCTTGACACAACCTGTTTTGCTGCTTGTTGTTCGTCTTAAGTTTTAAACATTGGTTACCATTATTCAATTGGCTGTCTATTTTGGTTAGTCATATAAAAAAGTCCGCTGCTTAGTCTTCTTCCCTTTGTTTTGGGAATTTATGGCAGCCTTCTGTGGAGCCACTTCTCCTTGGTCTGTCATAAATTTCCTATGGACCTAACTAGATGTTCTCGAATAAGCCTTACTAGAAATTTCAATATGTTAAATTTTGTGTGCATCATGTTATTTTAACTTTCTGTGAATTAGGACATTTTTACTTAGCAAATAACTACAACTGGTAGAGGCAACTTTTGATATTAATTTGTGAAAAGTTATGTCTGTAATAGCTTTGTAAGGGAGCTGTTATAAGTGACCTCTTACAGCACTCTTTTGACTCAGAACATTGATACCTAATCCATCCCCATTACCTTTTTTTGCAATTTATTCTACATTTTGGGTGTTTGTTGAATCCTATTAGTTAGTAGGTTCAAATTCTTAAATGTTTGTAGGGATCTGATGAATGAAGGCATCTTTGACATTGTTGGTGATGTTCTGCAAAGTGAAGACAAGAAACTTGTGCTAACTGGGTATTGATTCTTCCTCTTCGTTAGTTGTCTGTATATACTCCAGTTAACTGTTCTGTTTGTATACTGCTTATGAATAAATTCTGATATCAATTCATTGTGATGGTTGCAGAACAGACATCCTCCTTCTTTTTTTGAATCAGGATCCTAATCTTCTACGATCATACGTTGTTCGGCAGGAAGGACTTGCTCTTCTAGGACTCTTGGTATGCTGTTTGTATATAAATGGGATCATATTCAACTTTTTGTTTGTAAATGGCCATATTCTTTTTTGGTTGATTTGCAGTATAAAGAATTTACAGAAATAAAAAACCTTGTTTACGAACCTATCTGTGTGTGTGAGTCTATGCACTCTCTCTGCATTGTAATTTTGAAACCAGTGGTCAATTGTTGTTGTTTGCTAATCACAAATCTTGCTGCAAAGTGCAAACTGTTGTAGAATATTTGGTGCTGAACTTGCGATATGTAGTTTGTGCTGGTAATACTAATGACCGGAAAGATTGAATACAAGGGATAGTATAATCTTGGTAATGGTTGATACAAGAGCCAAATTAAAGCAAATAATGATTGAAACCAATGACTTTTGGTAGTGTGACTTGTGACTGTTACTGCAACAAGTAATTATGATTTTTGATTGGTTCTACAGAAAAGTGAAAGGGGGGAATAGGTTTGAAACAATAACATTATTTTAAAGCAGAAACCTGTCCAAAAATTCAGCTTGACAGTAACTCAGATTTGAAATTTCAGTTATATACATTATTTTAAAGCAGAAACCTGACCAAAAATTCAGTTAATTGTTTTTTGTTATGGGTTTTGTTTTGCTGAACAAATCCCTATCATGTTCCTGCTTCATTCATCTTTTCTAAATGATTCACTGAGCAGTATTGTTTTAATAGATAAGTACTTTATTATTTAGACGAGCATGAAGAGGATAAAATGTAATCCAAGAAAGGACATTGAGTCTAAGAGATTGAGTCATATGACAGGCACACCAATCTCTCTTTATACTGCATGTTTAGCAAAGAAACACCCTTAAAGAGACCGTGTGGAAACACCATACTGAAGATAATAAATAACCTTCCCAAATGATGTTTAAGGACCACAAAGTTCTCTTGTAGATTCCAGTTTTCCTTTCCTGTCAAATGCACCCCCAGAACAGCAAAGGCAGACCATTGCCATAGATGTTTAGCTTCCTCATAGAAGGCTTCAAAATTTTAAAATGTAACTGGTGCAAATCCTTTGGGTAGGCCCAATTCTCACAACGTTTCAAGATCCTTTGGGTTTATACAAAAGAAAACTACCTCTATTAGAGGCAGGCTGATCTAAGTGCAGTTGCAGCAGTCAAAACTACACTGATTTGTTACAGCTTACAGCCATATAACCATTCCTAACTTAATTTAAGAGATTCTAGCTGAACCAGCTGTCAAAACTAACACCAATTTCTATTTGTTGATCTGTTATGTATTTAGTTATGCTTTTTGGAAGGCTAGTCCTGCATGTAATTATTGGTCATGCTATCGTGTACAGGTTAAGGGAATGGTAACAGACTTTGGAGAAAGCATGCACTGCCAGTTTCTTGAGATTATTCGCATTCTATTGGACTCGAGCACATTGTCTGGACCGCAGGTATCTATTTCTGTTTTTTCTCAAACCTTGATCAATAATTTATCGACTTAAGTTCCATTTCTGGATATTTGTTGTTATAAATTTACATTTTTTTAGAAGGCCTGTATTTAGTTTTAAATTGTACACCACTTTGCTCCATTCAATTAATATTGAACCTTTTCACTGGTGTCATTTGTTGTTATAACTTTATTTCATTTTGCAAGTTTGTCAGTTGTACATCTGGGGAGTGAATTAGCTGATTAATTTTTGAATGTCAGTGTTACGTTTTTTAGTATGCTCCTATTTACCAATTTTTGGAAAAGTTATCCACTTAAAACTTAATGTGGACTCAAGGTCTTTTTCTCGCAATGCATTTGAAGTCAACATACTTAAGTTTGTTTGTGCAGGTATAATATTTGAATATTGATTTGTGTTTTATAATGTGTCTGCTGATTTGTTGGAAAAAGTTGTCGATTAAAGTTTCACATAAGATGGAAGTCTTTTTCTATGTTGATAAGATATGTATTCCTGAACATGTTTTATTGACCATTTTAATTTCATCTGACAGAGGGACACTATTATTGACATCTTCTTTGAGAAGCATTTGGGTCAACTGATTGATGTTATAATAGCGTCATGTCCTTCAGAAACTATTGTCAATGCAAGTAGCAAATCAATAGGTCCTGGACGAAGAGTTCGGTTTCTACACGGAACAAAACCGGAGATATTATCAAACATATGTGAATTACTGTGCTTTTGTGTCCTTCATCACCCATATAGGATAAAGTATTGCCTTCTTGCTTTTCAGTAATCAGATTGAATTCTATGCTGGTAATCATGAATTTTTTATCATGGATCTCTCCTTTGTGTTTCAGGTGCAACTTTCTTCTTAATAATACAATTGAAAACATTTTACTACTGACTAGGAGAGCAGAAAGATACTTAGTTGTCAGTGCTGTCCGGTTTGTTCGAACTGTCCTCTCCCGGCATGTAAGTCTTTACATTCAGGCACTATTTTTGTAATGCAATTTGGAAAAATTGTAAATTGGTTGAAGAGAAAAATGATTTACTATAAGGGCATCGGTTTTGTCAATAGCGAATTCACTGGTAGCATGGTGTTGTAATGTGGGGAGTCTCCTCTATTATGAAATACTGTAAATATATTTGATACAGTTTACTATCCACAATTCGAATATTAGCTTCTTGAGTCATGATTTTAAATTTTGAATGCTGATTTGATATCCTCACAGCTTAGTTATAAATTAAAATATTGTTTCCCTTAGATATTTTTAAACACCATTATTTTGAGCTAGATTTTGGCTGTTGCATTTTCTTTTTCTTGACCACCAATTATTTTAAGAATCAAAATAAATGTTATTTGTTATATAGTGGCAGAGTTCATTTGTCTACTATAGATGCAGTACATCTGACATTTCAAGTTTTAACCTGCAGGATGAGCATATGATAAGTTATTTCGTTAGGAATAATGTTCTCAACCCAATTATAGATGCCTTTGTTGCTAATGGTAATCGTTACAATCTTCTCAATTCCGCTGTTCTGGAACTTTTTGAGTATATTCGGAAGGTAAAAAACTTTGATGACTATTCATTGTGGATCTTAAATTCCCCATCTAAGACAATATTACACTGACAATGTTGTATTGTGTAGGAGAATCTGAAATTATTGCTAAAATACATAGTGGATTCTTTTTGGGATCAGCTGGTGAAATTTGAGCATTTGGTTTCAATTCACTCGTTGAAAGTAAAATATGAGCAGGTAATTTTTTTTACCTGCATGTTTTCTGGGCATGAGTTCATAGATCTGAGTTTACATGTATGCTTGCAGTGTGTGGATAATGGTGGGACAAATGCTGCTGCGGTAATGGACCTTCGAAGACGAATTGATGAGCGTGCTGTGGAGAGAGAAGAAGAAGAACGATACTTTAATGAGGACAGGTACATATCTTCTTTCTTAACTAAAACAATTTTTTATTTTTTATGCAATTGGTGTGGAGTCTCTGAACTTGGGGAGATTTGATCAGTGATGAGGAGGATGCCGCGTCTGCATCTGTTCCACGTGATCGTAAAGGTCCTCAACAACCTATTCTTTCCAATGGAGTTACTTCAAACTATCCACAGTCAAGGTATACCAGTCTACTTTATTTGTTTGTTTTTTAGAAGTCCATATGTGCTAAAATATGTACTCATCTTGATTTTCAGTCGAAGGTCACTGGTTGACTATGAAGACGACGAGGATGATGAAGATTATAAACCCCCACCAAAGAAGAAGCCAGAAGCATCTGAGGAGGATGAAGGGATAATGGAGTCTCTCAGGATGAAAAGGAAACTTCCTTCAAAGGATAAAGAGCCCGAACTTGTGAAGAAGCAGAAGTTACCAAAGAATTCAAAATCTAAAGATAGTGTTTTTGCTGCCTTGTGTTCAACATTGAGCCAAGCTGTGCTACCTAGTAAGAAATCTGCAATCAATATTCATATGGGTGACCGGACAGTTGAGGGGAGGATGAGCTCTAGTGAAGACAATCAGGAAGACAGAGAAAATGTTTCTAGAAGCAGCTCTGATAATAGCAACATAGGAGCTGAAGATAACCATGTAGAGCAAGATACTTCGGCCTCTAGAAGCTTTTCTGATTGTTTGCATGCAAAATCGGATAACACACAATTGGGTGGCGAGGAACGTCCACTAGTTCCTCCTAAAACTTCACCAGAGATGGCTGTAAATGGATCATAAACATCTACACTCATACAGGAAGGCAGATTGTTGATTCTGTTTGACGTATAAATTTGCTGGTGGCTGAGTGGTTGCTGACTATCAAAATAGCATGCTTTGTGTGACAAAGGAATTTTACCTACAAGGGTGTAAACTCTGGTCATCCGTTGCATTGGGGGCATGTTGTGTGGAGGTAGTATTGTACAGTGCCACTAAGGCGGGAGAATATTAATACAGAAAAGTGGATGGATCTGCTCCTATTTCTTCAATCTGCTATTTTGGGCTTTGAGATTAGTGGTTGTTGCTTTTACATAACTTTTCTGAGCAATAACTCTGTATTTTTCTCCTCTCCAAATTTTACCTCTTCCAGGTCATTTGTTTACTTTTGTAGTTTTTGTCGGAGGACCCAATGTGTGGATGAGAGGTGATATTTTTATCATTGTTCCTCTTCTGTTATTTAAACTTAATGATAGGGGGCGCCAATATTTTGCCCAATACAGGTTTTTCTTTATGTTTTTTCTTCTCTCCTTTTTTTTTGGTGGTGAATGCTGGTAGGGATGGATAAATGTGCAGTGAGCTTCTAGGTCCATTTTTTCACAAATGTATTCGGAATCGTCATCCATTGTAAATCTGTATGAAACTGTTGCGTATGCAATGGTCTCTTTGTGCAGTTTTTCCACATCGTATTTGGAATTTACATTTACCTTTTTTGCGGACATCCCACAGCTCACTCGAAGTTGAAACTACGGTGCCGTTATGTTATATTTTTCCGGTTGTTTTGTTGTGGTCATTCTAGGAATGTTTTCAAATCTTGACGAGCTAATTGTGGTAACAGCTTAAAAATCGTAGTATGTGTCATTGTGTTTTCCAATTTTATTTATATATTTGCTGTATTTTGCAAAGCTAAAAACTCTCGAAGCACCATTAACAGCACTTGCATAAATTTCGTAATGTGTTGGGCCTATTACCAATTTGATCACCACAGTTCTAAAATAAAAAATCGTTACTTTCTTCTAAACACGCATTTCTGAAATGCTACAAAGGCTTTTAGATGTATACTTTTGTACTGCATATTTTTTTTCTTTTCAGAATTTTACATTTAGACGACACAATCTTTTTGAAACTCATTTTTAATCAAATATTCGTATGCAAAATGAGGTCGAATAAAGTAGCCGTTTCTAAATTTAAATCCAATCACAAGCTAAATCTTACAAAGTTTAGAATACTTTGTTAAGATATAAATTTTAGATGGTCAAATAAATGTTAAATATAACATAATTTAAATATAGTCTTTAAGAAAAAATCTACGCCATTTGAGCTATGAGTGATATAAAATTACGTAATGATAAGTTAATAGTTTAACAATGTTAATAGGAAGGATATTTAAGTTATGAGTGATATAAGATTATGTAATGATAAGTTAATAGTTTAACGATGTTAATAGACTATTGTGATTATGCTTTATTTGGATATCTAATAATATTAGAAAATTTAATTTTATATGATATTATATTTTAATTTTATTTTGTAGTGATACTTTTCATGTCAAAAATTGAAATAAATTAATATGTTTAAATTCCATAAAAGGTTGATACAAAATTTAATACAATAATAATAATAAATACAATAAAAATTGACCTATCACGCTTAATGTCATTAATTTTATTCATCGAGGAGTCACATCATAACCATTTCAAATTAACTTGAGATTAATTTGTAACTTTTTTACGTACACATCACAGTCAAATTACAATATGATATCACTTTGTTAAGTTTGTTCTTAAAAAATCTACAAAAATACATCTATATTGTGAAATGTTATCGAATGTGTATGTAGAAATGTTGCATATACAAGTTAAATCATATACATTTGCATGCAATTCAACTACTTTGTATAGTTTTTGCAAAAAGAAAACTACTTGGTATAATTTTCATTATTATTTATTTATATCAGAATGTTACTTATATTTTGTTTGCATAAAATATTTTAGAGCATCCTCGGATATTCTATGTATTTAATTTTTGAAGTTGTATGTTTTGAACATTACACATGAAAATCGGTTTGATTTGGATCGTGGATGGAAAAAGACTCGGTCTCACTTAACTTACAATTACAAGTAGTTCTCTCTCACGCACTGAAGTGGAGACATTACATGGGTAGCAATTTATGTTGCAAACAAAATGGGTTGCCACTAACTCCTCATCCACGTTGTTTAGGAACATACACGTGTGTGTCTATGAAACACGTGTTCTCCAAAGCACTAATCGAATTCTATAGTCGGTTATTTTCTTTGTAATGTAACTCCTTTTGTATTGTTACTTATTTTTCTCTGTCTCTGTGTTTGAGTGTTTCATTAAGAGCAAAAAAGAAAGGATTTGTTTTGTGTAGTTAAGATGAATAGCAGCAGCAATTTGGAAACTCGTTCTCTTCTTGATGAACTTAGTACTTTTAATAAAGGTGGAATCTTCGACTTTGGTCATCCTCTTGTTAACCGCATAGCGGAGAGTTTTGTCAAAGCTGCTGGGGTATGTTTTTATAATTTTATTTGTATGCATTATTATTATTGGTGTATCACTTTTTTACATATAACTTCAATCACATCTTACAATATTTGTAGAGAAATTTTAAAATAAAGGGACATTATTATCATATGATTGGATTGGATGCATGTTTACCATAGCAATTAATTAATTTTTAATCATTTTGATGTGAAGTTATATATATATATTATGTTCAAATGCCATTTTGAATCTCTTATTTTTAGATTGGAGCAGTTCAAGCTGTGTCCCGTGAAGCCTATTTCACGGCTATTGAAGGTGCAATTCTTCCCCTTAACGTTTCTTATGAGTTTTATTTTGCAAAAATCATCTTTGTAAATTTGGTTGATTAGACTAGGATTCCAATACCAACTGATGTTTTTCTTCTGTAAGTGTCTTAATTTGATTTTTTTAAATCTGAAATAGCCAATGTTAATTAGTAATTAGTTATTAATTCTGTTAGATGAACAATTGAACCTATGACATCTTTGTTACGCCAACTCCACGAAACCAGGAAATCATTGTGACTTTTGTGTGTTAGTTTAATACTAATATGCTGGATGAATAATATATATAGGTACTGGGATTGATAATACCAGTGGCATGCCTCCAGAAATATCTGCCGCCAAGAAACATCGTTTACATGGCCTTAGAGGTAGGTACATGCAAATTGCAAACATTTACAGAAAGCAGAATAATATGCATATGCAGAATATTCAGAACCAGTCAATTTCAAGCATACAAATTTAATGTGAATCTTTAAATGATTAAAATTATCTAACATATTGACTCTCTCCCTCCCCCTATCCAAAAAAAAGTGAGACAATTGATGTTGATATTAAATTATGATACCAATTTTGGCAACCTCTTATAACCTTTTAGAGAGATAATAGTAACATTTGTTTCCCTGTCTTTTTTTTTTTGGGCACATTCAGGAGAGACCAGCAGTAAATCCATCGAGGCTATGGTAAGTTCATAAGTAATTTCAATATGTGCAAAATTATGTTAGCCTTTGTTATGTGCTGTCCTTTTTATTTAATTGTTGTCTTTTCTTTTTCTTGATCAGGTAAAAAACACCGGGAAAGAGTCCTTCCAATGGGGTAATTTTACATTCCCTTAACTTGAAGGGACATCATGTGCTTCTGTATGATATGTCAATTTGGCAATTTTTAGATACTATTTTTAGTTTTGTATAAATTATAAATGCCAAAATTGCATCAGGAATGTAAGTATGCCTACATTTTCAAACTATGTAGCCCCAATGCTTCGGATTGAAGGCGGTATTCAGTGTCCCCCATAGACTCTGACACATCTAATCACGTTGAATCACCTTTACTTACTCAAATTGTTATCGGTTCAATCACTTTTACTTACTCAAATTGTTATTGATGTCAATGTTATGTCTGTGTCAGTGCTTCATAGTTTTCAATTTTGCTTTTGCCTGTGTTAATTTGTCCCGGCTATCCCACCAATCACGGGTTTTTTGGTGTATTCGATGAGAGTTATCTAGAAGACATGTGGATGTTACAAAAAAAAATTCTTCTAAAATGCAGGATTGGCTGCAGGACTATATTCAGGACTCACATATGGGCTGAAGGAAGCTCGCGGTGCTCATGACTGGGTAATCTTCTCAAAAATCACAATTTATGATAGTACTATACATGCTTGTATTAGCTTAAAAGATGAAGAAAGTTTTGGATATTTAATCCTTGTATTACATGTGGTCTAAAATATTAGTTTATTGTGTGTTGGTGCAGAAAAATAGTGCAGTAGCTGGAGCAATCACAGGGGCAACACTTGCATTAACATCAGAAGACTCATCTCATGAACAGATTGTGGAATGTGCTATTACTGGAGCAGCTATCTCAACTGCTGCCAATCTTCTAACAGGGATATTCTAAATCAGTGCCTTGTTCAGATTTATAGCTTTTTTTTTTTAATCTTATGATGATTTGTGATAATTACTTCTGGTGTACTCGTTTAAAATGAACTTGTAGCAAGATTTCTTTCTGAATTTGTAGTTCTCTTTGTCAAAAGCTTTTGAATTATAGCCCAAGTAAGCCTCTAGTACTACAAATACTAACTTTTTTAATTAAACAAATAGAAAAGGAAAAAGAAAAACAAAAACAATCCTAAAATGTTGGTAACAATTTTAATATAGAAAACGTGATTTTTGTGGAGCATTTGCAGATGTAATGCGAGATTCACTTTTAACACTAGTATGTTTCAAAAGGAAACAAACTCTAGTGTTGGGAGTTTAACAAGTCTTTATCCTCTTTATTTCCTTTAATTTTTGGGATTGGATTTTGGTTTTCTTATGCCACCATTTACAAGCCAAAATCTCCAACTTTCCAGTTTCCTTACTCGTTGTCTTTTGAATAAAAAATGAGACTATTCCCAGTTGTGTCCCTTACATTCAATTCTCTACAATCTTCACAATTTTCTCTATGGGATTACAGTGACCATTGTTGTTGTTATTGTTGCTCTCTACGACATCTCTCTTATGTGTCAGAGGGACAATTCGAGATCCATTGCCGGTCATATAAAAATGTAATTTTATAAATGTCTCCTTCAAAACACGTAGACTTTACTTAATCTTTAAACCAAATTTAAACGCCGACGATTAAGAATAAATGTAACTAAAATGATTTAAATACAAAGTTAAATGACCAATCTTAAAATTAAGTTAGGATTACAGTAGGTTTCTTTATTTTTTATTTTTTATTTTAAGGTAGAACAAGTTTTTTAATTTTTTTAATTTACCATTTCATTGTTATGCATAGAGCCGTCAAAAAAGTCCCCAAACTACAAGGTCTCTTTATTTTTTTTCTTTTATTATTAGGCCCTCTATTAAAATGATTTTTTAAGGGACTCTTAATTTCGGCCCATTATTTCATGGGGCCTAAGGGAGCGGGCTCTAAGAGTTCATAGGCCCTCAATATTTTGTTAATTTTAAGATTTTTTATCGAAAAAAAAAATAAGAAATTTTTTATCGAAATAAATGGGAAATTATTTATCGAAAAAAATCGAATATTTTTTATCCAAAAAAATTTGGATATTTTTTATCGAAAAAAAATCGGAAATTTTTTATCGAAAAAAAGTCGGACATTTTTTATCGAAAAAAAATCGGAAATTTTTTATCGAAAAAAAATCAGACATTTTTTATCGAAGAAAAATCGGAAATTTTTATCGAAAGAAAATCAGAAATTTTTATTGAAAAAAAATTGAACATTTTTTATCGAAAAAAAATAAATCGATTTTTTTTAAAAAAAAGTGGGCCTATGGGCCTTCTAGGCCCCCAAATTTTTAGGGGGTTTTTAGTTTAGGGGGCTTTGTTTTTAGAGGCCTTTTAAATTATTAATTTTTTTGATCCCTTCAAAATGTGGGCCGGAGCCAATAATTAGGGGGGCTTGTCAAATTGACAACTCTAGTTATGCATGTGTTACATGGTAACAATCACGTAATTTTATTAACAATATTGCTAAATCATGTAAGATAGAAAATTAAACCATTTATGTGAACTCAATATCAATACGTTTACGTGAAATGAGTTCACGTACATTTACCAGAATTCAGATTACGTAAACTCAGTTCGTGTAAACTTCCGTGAAATTAAGTTTATATAAATGTTAGCAAAATCCTGAAAATAATTAATGATGATTGTTGATAATGATTAATATTGAAGAAAATGAAAAAAATGAAGAAGGTGTTGAATAAAGATTATGAAAATAGAATAAAAAAGATGATGTGTTAGGTTAATGAAGAGAAAAAAATGAAGTATAATTTAAAAATTTTAAATTTTTTAAATATTTGAGAGATATCAATAGTAAATTAGGGGTGTTAGTAAAATTGATTTTTTAAACTGAACTATTAAATTTTTTATATTAATGGATGACCACGTAAAAGAACTAAAATTTTTTTAGCCGAAGTTAGAATAAATTTAAAGATGAAAAATACGTACTTTTATATTTAGAGTAAATCCATTTGTTATTTTGTTATACTGCGCATGATTGAGTGAAGACAAAATTAAACACATTTCAGCGATTAAAACCCTAAAAGGCTAAAACAACAAATCTTAGCGGTTCCATAAAATAAGGAAGTGCAGCCGCTGCGGATTTGGCCTTTTACCAGAAACAACTAGTTGGTGTCGGAACCGGAGTTGCTCGTCTTCCGCCACAATCACCGACAACTTCTTCCGATCCAGGTTTTCCTTTTTCTTTTTCTTTTTCTTTTTCTCTTCGTATTTTCCTTCCCCTCTCCTCTTGCACCCCTCTTGCACACGCGATTTGTTGCCGCGATAGTCGCAAATGGCAACGCACCATTGAATTGCGTTGCAGCTGATCAGAGCTCAATTCCACACCTCGATTTCGCCATTTGTGTCGGTAATCAAATAGTGGATCAGATCTAATATGATAACTGATTATTGAAAACTGAAAATTCATCTTAATTTCCTTGTCCCTACGGGTTTTTCAATTGAATGTCCAATTTGTATACTATTGTTCAGTTTTGTAGTATTTTATATCTTTCTTTTGTATTATTGCAGAATAGTTTTCACTCGATACCGTGATTCTGATATTGCTAAACAGATTTGAAATAGAAAATGTCAAGTAAGAAAGAAGAGAAAGCGCAGGTTGCAGCTGATAGAATTAAGGCTGCAGCATTGAGTGCTGCCAAAGGTCTCAGTCGTGCTCAGGCCGAAAGGGCAGCTACTGCTGCTGCCCGAAATGTCAATGCTTATGGTCAGAAGGAAGAAGGTCCTAGCAGATGGCAGGAGAAAAGGGAAGCTAAGAGGCAGATGTATTTGATGAGTACTGAGAAAGCTGTTAAATTGGGTGAAAGGAAGGAACTCAAACCGACTATGTCAGCCATCGGTGGCACTGCGCAGTGTCAAAAGTGTTTACTGAGTGGTCACTGGACGTATGAATGCAAGAATGAGCGGGTTTATATTTCGAGACCGTCTCGGACGCAGCAACTTAAAAACCCTAAATTGAGACCTGATGTGTCTGTGAGTTATGATTTAGATGATGATAATCGTGAGGCTAAGGATGAAAAGGCTAAATTGAGTTCCAAAAAGGCTAAGAGGAAACATCGAGCTGCCTCTGATTCTGGTAGTGATAGTGAGGATTCAGTGTTTGAGACTGATAGTGGAAGTGGGTCGTCATCTGTTACTGGATCGGATTATTCTTCTGAAAGTTCCAGCTCATCATCTGATTCAGAGGAAGAAAGGAGACGGAGGAAGAAGAAGCAGAAGCAGCAGAAGAAGAAGAAAGGAAAAAGCAGGAGGTATAGTACATCGTCAGAATCATCTGATTCAGATTCTGGTTCAGACTCTGATTCAGATGATAAAAGAAGCAGGAGAAAGAGGAGGCATAGTCGAAGACGTTGAATGATACTGAAGAATGTATGGAGTGGCCAAGAGTTTCGTGAGTAGGTGTCGAGCAGTTTGAACGATATGTTCTTCAAGTTTCAGCAGATATATAATGTAGAATAAGCTTTGCTAGATGCATGGGTTGTACTTATTTCCTTTCATAAACTTTTGTTATCCTGAAGATACTTGAAAGTTTGATTTTATCTTGACATTTGTCTTCATCGACAATGCTCTATGTATTTTGTGATGCTTAAGCAGTTAGATGGATTTTGCAATTGATGCAAACATCAAATGCTTTAATTTTCAGATAATCTTGTTTGTTATTTAACTCTTGTATGGTCTTAGTCTTTCTTAACTGAGTTGGTTCTTGTATATTCTCTATTTCTGGGGGATTTCTTGCATTTACACGATGACATCAAATTTGTGAGCTTGAGCTTATTGCATCAACTGACACAGCGATTATATTTGTTTGTCAGGGTTTCAATGTTTACTATGTGTCGTGGACTTGTTTTGAACCCCATTAGCTTTTAATTTCCAATCTTGTGGCCTTGTGGGGGCCTAAATACATGACCTAGTTCAATTTATCCGTGTTGTACTTCAAATTTTTATTGGGTCATGCGTAACTGTGTTTTGAATGATAGTGGAACTTATTTTGGGGAACTCCATCCCCACCCCTCTCTTTCCCTTAAAAAAGTTTGAGGCAACTCAACACATGTGTTATCATGTAATAAGATGTCATCAAGGATACAAGCTCTTACACGTCCTGTGCACATGGAGCGTGTCCCTCTGGCTTCTGGTATGTTTGAGATTTAGAATTAGAATAACCACTTTATTTCTGTAGAATGTTGTGCAAAGAACTACAAACATTTACCAACTCCTAGTCCTTTAGCTGCTAAGGAATTTGTTTTTCATGTAGATCTCTTCTGAATGAAAAAAATAGATGTTAAGAAAGATTTGTGTTATCAGTTTATAAGATGTCAATGATGAAAAATGTGTTACTATTATTAATATATTTTTTATTATTTCTTGAAAGTGTCAATGATAGAGGCTGGAGTGGATGCCCTTCCATTTAAGATCCCACAATAAGAAAATGTATTGAAAAATAAACTATATCTAACTTGGATAAAATGAATTAATAGTCATATATAGTAACCTTAACTTTTTATTATAAGCTGTTGATAAGATTATTGCATTTACACTTATTACAAGTGGGTCAAAGTATGCATAGAGTAGTTTTATAGGCACTTTCATAATACTAGATTTTATTTATATGTATGAAGGCCATCTTTGTAACTAGGCACAGCTGATTCATTTGAAGTTGCCAAGCGTAAACGCCCCATTACCATCGCCCTTTAATTTGATGTTGGTGTTATTTGTAACACCTAATAGCTTTTGGTTGTCTCCATTGAGAAAGCTAGCTGCTGGTGCTTGAATAGGGAGAGGAGAATTGAGGTAGGGATTAGATTGAGGCTGAGTTGCCATAGCCTGGCTTCTATCACCTCCATCCATTAAGTCAGCAAACCCTCTTACCATCCCTGCCATTGGGGTCAATCAAACATAAAAAGTAAGTAAAGAAACTCTTTAATTTGGCTTTTTGTTATGTGATATATGTATGCATAACGTCGAAGGAAAATGACCTTTTTATAGATGCAAAAAAGAGAATATTAGGGCTATTGGTTGCCTCCCACAAACCTGTATCAACTTAAGAGATAAATAGTTTGATTCTCTTTAAATAATAAAGTATTCTATTTTTTTTTAGTAGGAATGAAATTCAGTACCTCATAATTTACAACACTCACAAACATGTGTTGCTAAATATCAAATCTTCCATCTGATCTTTTTAATTAGTGACAATTCAGTTAAAATTTAATCAATAAAAGTTTATGTATATGATCTATATTATGAATTAGTTACATAAATTTTTATTAACTAAATTTTAAACAAACTACTTCTTATAAAAATGACGGAAGAAAATTTAAGTGTTAGAAGAAAAAAAAAAGTAATGTGCTAATCTCCTTAAACGAATCTACTTACTCAAGTCAAGTTGTAAAGTCTGTTTTCAACATGATTTCTAATGCTGAAAATTTTAATCCAAAAAAAACTGTAGAAGACTACAGTTCAACGAAGTATTTTCCATATATTTGTTCACATTTCAAACTTCAAAGCAAATGAAAATATAAAATGTCTAAATTCCTTTGTATCGAACAAAAGGAGTATATGAAATGCAAGCGCTTAACCAGGGCGAACATCAGGGTGACCGTGGAGTTTCAAAATTCGACTTTCTTGGGCCAAATTGCAAGGTATCAGAATTCCAATATGAACCATTAATCTGAAAAATACCGATATTGATAAGTTGAATTTCTTATTCTAATTTCTGTGCCTTTAAATCCTTAATAATATATGAGAAATTTTCAAAATAATTGTATTTTTAAAGTGTTGCGTTTAAATATACGGACAAAGGTTTAAATACCAATATATATTACGAATGACTCGGTGTTTATGTTCTTTATAAAAAATGTGTTTACAAGAATTAAATTCATATAGAAATCTAGTAAGGGATATGAATTTCCTTTTAAATAAATATATTTTTAAGAAAAAAATATACAAAAGTTATTGTAATTACGACCCTAAACTCTTTATTATCATTTTTAAATCATTTTCTTTATTCTCCTGTAAACAATGTGAAAAAACTTTATTATATAAATTGTTATTTACGTATAATGTATTGACTTGAAGATTTAAGTGTGTATTTATTTTAAAATATCTTAAAAGGAACTTGAATATTATCCTTATCGCATAAAATTAGTTGTCCAATTAGTGTAAACTAATGAGAATGAATCGAATATAATGCATTGTATATACTTAAGTTTTACAATTTTGTGCAACAATTAGCATCTTCTTTGTGCAGCATCTTACATGTTTATCCTGTTCCATGTTTATGTTTATTTTCTGTTGTCCTGTTTTATGTTTGTGATTTTTTTAATTATGAAAATTCAATTCAAATATTCCCTAAGTATCTTTCTTTATTTTCATTATTTTTTACAATACTCAACATTCAATTAAGAATACATCAAAAGAGACAAGGAAAAGTAATCCCTCGTTTGATCTAATCCAATAAAGGGCTTCAATATGTTTAGTTTAAGCCTCTTGAAAAAGTGGTGTGGAGATTTTTGGTAGATAAGGAATCTGCATATGGTCCTTTAAAAGAAATTAATGCCCACCTTGATTATAATTAGTCTACCAAGAATTCTTCTTATTGGTTGATAGATTTATGCTCTATTGATGTGGACAATCAGTGGTTTTCTAAAGGAGTGGCTTAGAAGGTATAAGGAATATTGGTGCAAGTATCTCCATTTGGTATGATGAATGATTGAAAGAAAAAAAAAAGGCAATGATGCAGATTTATGACTACAAGTAAAAATAAAAACTATTGAAACGCCAAATTGCAATTTCTTTTTGTGTTTCTATTTTCAAATTGCAGTTTTTTGTATTTCTGCGATTATTTTATTTCTTTTTTGTAAACCACTAAATAGCATATGGATTAACACATAATTTAGTCACAATTCAAAATCGAATAAAAAAATCGATTAGGAGAAAAAATGACAAAATAACTAATTTGTGTTAGTTTATTTTTGTGAGAAACTAAAAAAATTATTATTTTTTTGTTAAGTACTAATTTTTCCGACGTGTTTTGAGTGAGGGACCAAAATATCGCAATGTTATCTGCTGTTAATGGATTTTGGAAACTACTTCAAACTCCTTAATTTTTAAGAAAAGGCAGAAATGTTGTACTCAATCTAATGTTGGACCAACTTTCTACAAAGATAAATGTTTTGTACATGAATGTGGTTGTGTACATTAATAATATAATTTCACATGTTTTTTGTGGGGAAGCTATTGAATTCTATTTATAGTTGTTTTTCACTTTATATTCTACTTGGATCATATTTATAGGACACACTTAAAATGAAATATAGATCATATTTATTAAGAGGTAGAGGTAGGTATTAAAACCTCACCATTTTATTTAACTATTAGATGCCACAAAGTTTATAATACTGAACATTACATCATTTTGATGTGTACAAGATTAGTAATTATAATGTCTATTGGAAGAGTCAAATCCACCAAAGACGATGGATCCGTTACCATTGCCTTTGGTGTAACCAGTGTTGTTTATAAGACCTCTCATGTTTTGTGTGCCTGTGTTGTTAAACGACTCAATCGACTGATCCTTTGGTATGGCATGTTGCCGAGGTCGACGAGCAGCGACATCGGAATTACGGGTGTGTTGCGGCCGTGTCTCCACCTGATCGTCGACGTCATTGCCGTCTAAGAGACGAAGCAATTGCAGAAGAGAATCTGACATTGTTTGTTTGGAAACAATGTGATGCTAGTTTTTGTGGCTTATCTAAATTAGCTAGTTTGGGAAGGTTTAGTATGCTTTTATATGCAAGTGAGGAGGAATATTAAGGTTGTAGCTTGCTCAATAAGCTAGTTATGTTAATCTATTATTTTTCTTATAAACGTAGGAATTTGAAATGTATTCTCTTTTAGATCGAGTGGGGTATATGATTCCCAATTGAAATTTAATAGAAAAGAAGAAAGTTCTTATCCAAGCACCAAAGATATATAGGCATTACCATTTCATTAAAAAAAAAATAAAATTCTTTTACTAAACAAGATAGATTTATCAAAGAAAAGCCACACATATAGAGTATTCGGTTTTCAATTTTTCGTGGCTAAAATTTTGATATATAATAAAGCACAATAATATTCAAACCTTTTGGTCCTATTTTTAGTAATAACACTAGAAAGGTTGAATAAAAGTATGGTATGATTTGGATAATAAACAAAGATGAAGAGATTGGTGTGTGATAAGATCAAGTAAAGGAGATGAAGTAAAGTTAGGGGTGACAAAATAGGTAAATTTATTGTATAGGAAAATTGAATTAAAAAAGTGACTTAAAAATCTTACTTCATGAGTTGTTGGATTGAAGTACCATTGATAAAAAGATAAAGACAGATGACATGTGTAATGTGTAGATAATTAGACATGTGAATTACTCACAAGCTTAATATATTTTGCCACTTGATCTAGATAAAGTGTGTGATATTATCATGAATTCGAATCCATGGTAATAAAGAGTATTACAGCTAGATTGAATTTCAAACATATTTATCAATATTGAAAAGGTGTTTTTTGGTCCACTATTTGAAGGCCGAAAACATTTACTTTAACTTTGATTGTCAAACTAATTCTATCGTTTCGTGTTTATTTTCACTCCATAGTTTACTATCCTTTTTATTGAAATGAATTAACTTAATTGCAATTTTGATCTCTTATTTTAGCTGAATCGCGAAAGTAGTCTCCCTATTTTGTTTCTCTGCAGTTTTGGTCCCCAAGCAGAATTTTGGTCCAAAATTTCATTTTTTTTTTTTTTTTTACATTTATTTAAGTCACATCATGCCTCAAAATCTCATTTGGAACAATTCTACCTGAAATATATAATCATAAATTGTGTATTAGGGCTTTAAAAGATGAAATTTCATTAAATTTTAGATCAAAATTCTGTTTGAGGGATCAAAACTAGGGATAAACAAAATGGGGAGACTACTTTCGCGATTCAGCTAAAATAGGGAACCAAAACTGCAATTAAGTCAAATAAATTCCTTCCCTGGTAAATAAACTCCTTCAAAGTTTTTTTGCCAATGCAGCTGGTTTATTTACTAAAAGTCGTATTTGATATTCTTAGTTGAAATGAACTTTGTGAAAGTTTAATATAATTTATTATTTAAGAAAAATATATTTCTTATTAATATTTTGAAACGAGTTATGTAACCTATTAATACTTAACGAATGTCTACAATAATAAAGTTTATGGATAACTAATGAGTAAAATATGAATTTAGTCCTCTAAATATCACTCTCTTCTACTTTCTTAAAAATATATTAAAATAATAAATAGTCTTTAAACTATATAAATTATGTGAAATTGGTCTCTCAATTACTATCTTTATTTCTATAAATAAAATCTCATTAACTAAATCGTATCAATTAAGAAGTTGTTTGTAATATTAAATTTGTTGGTTATTTGAATTATTTTACTAGTTTACTTTTGAAGATAAATAATTAATTTATATTTTTATTGTAATATTTATTATATATTACAAAAAAAATATAAGAGATCCTAAAATGATAAAAATAATTTAGTGACTAACTTCATAAATTTCATATATTTTAAAGATTATTTATTATTTTGGTATGCTTTAGAGACTAAATACATAAGAGATTAGTAAA